>CAJQUW010005508.1:0-213112 GCA_907163375.1 Prostheceraeus crozeri
AGTATAATATTATTCATATTCAGGAGCATCCATTACAAAGATTAAAAGCATTTATTTATTTCAGATAAAGAACAAAATCTTTATTATGCTAGACAAAAATACACCTAGGCAAAATAATAATAATTATTTAGGCACAAAATACACCTAGCAAAAGGAATTAAATAATTATTTAGCACAATATAATAATAATTATTTACTACAAAATAATCCTTTTGTTCAAAATAATAATGTAGCACAAAATAATCTATGTTGATAAAAATCAATTTGTTGACATTAATAACAAAAAAATATGATTCCGGATGTAATAAAAATATAACGTCTAAAAATTTTGCACGTCATTTAAAATTATGCGAACATCCAGAAGAGGTTAAAAAAGATAAAAGATAAATTAAATTAAAAGATCAGTTATGTCGTTAATTGTAATAAATATTTTACAATTCAAGGAATTACTAATCATTATAATTCTTGTATAAGTTCTACAAGACAATGTACAAGTTGTCAAATTACTAAACCTAAGACAGAGTTTTATGATAGTAAATATCAGTGTAAGGATTGTTTAAAGAAAAAGTTAAATGTAGAGGTTGTCAAAAAATTATATTAAAGAAAAATTTTCCGCGACATGTAACACTATGTCCAAAACTTAATCAAAATCTTAATCAAGATCTTAATCAACATGATAATAATTTATATCAAAATAATAATAATTTATATATTAGATAAAATTACTTTTTATTATTAAAATAGTCTTATAATAAAAAAATAGTCTTATATATTTAAATAGTTGTATTTCTACTAAAGTAGTTGTATTTCTACTAAAATAATCTTATATATATTCAAATATTTGTATTTCTACTAAAATAATCTTATATATATTAAAATATTTGTATTTCTACTAAAATAATCTTATATATATTAAAATATTTGTATTTCTACTAAAATAATCTTATATATTAAAATATATTTTTTTATAAAGAATAAAATATTATTTTATTAAAATATTCTTAAGCATTCCGGAAGAGAGGAGAGGACTTCTTTTGAGTATAGGAACAAAAATTCCGACACATTCCGGAGGTTCTACGGAGGTTAAAAACACTCATAAGAGTGTAAGAATGCGAGTCCGGAATCAACAAATAATAACTTCCTAAATTTTTTATTTTAAAAATATTAAATGATTAAAAGCGAAAATTTGGAAGATTTATATTCACCGGTTATAATTAAAAGTAATAAAAGTGATAAAAGTAATAAAAGTAATCTAAGTCGTCATAAATCTCTTAATGCATTAAATGAAATGATAAATAATCATATAAATAACACTGAGTTTCAAGATACACTAACCCCTCAAGATCCGAATCTAAAAGATATTAATAATAATATTGTAGATAATCCTAGATATAATCCTAGATATAATAATAATATAGATAAAAATATATATAATAAAAAATATTTAGAGACACTACCCCCTAATTCATCTCCTAATAAAAAATAGCACAATCAGATCTTACACGTCTTTGGAATTTTTTAAAATTTCATTGTATAAAAATAATGTTAGCATGTATCTTAATATTTTTTATTTATCATCTTGTTATTTGTATTGGAAATCAATGGGGTTACTTTCTAACAGAGGAACAAAAGAGGATAAATTTTTATAAACAAAAAATTAAAACTTTTAAAGGATGGAAGACTGAGGAGGATAAGATTAAGGATAAAACTAATAATAAAAATATTAAACAAGGTAAAATGTATCAAGAAAATTTACATTTCATTGTTTACGGTAAAACTGGAAGTGGTAAGACTACGTTTATTAAAAAATATATAAACCAATATTATAAGGACGAAACAAAAGTACATATTTTTTGTATGCATACTTCTGAATGGCCAACTTTTACAACGTTTATAATGATAAACAATTAGATGAGTTACAAGATATGGAAAGTTTTGCTGGTACACCTGAAAATAAATCTTTATTAATTTTAGATGATGTTGCAAGTTTATCAAAACAAAAAAATATGTCAGAAATATTTACAAAAGGAAGACATCAAAATATTCAAATAGTTGTATTAGCTCATAAAGCTTGTGATGTAGATAATGAGATTAGAGAAAATATTCAAACATTTTTTACAACTACACAAAATAATGCAGCATTCTTTAATGATATTAATAAAAATTATAAAATGAATATGCCTTTATCATATTATACACAACATAAATACGGAATAATACGTGTTGACACCATAAGTGATCATATGCAAGTATATGATAAAGATTTGAATATATTAGTAGATACCGAACATAAAATCTATAATAACTCTCAAGATTTTGATATTAGAATGTATGCAAATGCAAAACATTTATCAAATCAAGTTATAGAACAAATAATTATTTTTTTAGAATCTGAATCAAAAGTACCACTAATAATTATTCCTGATACATTTCATTTTTATTCTGATAACTATTTAAATACAAAATTTGGTATACCAATACCTAACAGATTACAAGATAATAAAACATTAAACTATTTCAAAAAACTGCAATAGATGATGTTAGACACGGCTTAAGAAAAGCAACACCAATAATATCTGATGTTAAATCTACATTTTCTGATGCCAAATCTACATTTGATGAAGCCAAAAAAACATATAATGATATAAAACCATTAATAAATGGTGTTAGTGAAATACTTAATAATTAAACAAATTTATCATATTTTTACAGATATATTAGAATTTTTCAATTATATATATATTTTAGAATTTTTTTCTCTAAAAATTAAAACACAAATTTTCTCTTAAAAAATAAAAAAATGGATAAGTTTTATTGTGTCTTATGTGAAAAAAAATTGCAAACAAAAAGAAGTTATCAATCTGATCTACAAAGTAAAATGCATTTACAAAATGTAGAACGAGTTGATAAAGGAAATATATTAAAATTAAATAATTATAAAAACCATATAGAAACATTACCTACTGATATAAAAGTTAAAAAAATGTTTGATGATTATTCACATTCGGAATATAAGAAGAGAAAGTGAAGATGAAGATGAACATGCACCAGATGGAAGATATTTATTTAGCGATACTGATGAATTTAACGAAATAGATGAATTTAACGAAATAGATAAATTTGATGAAGCTGAACGAACCGATGAAGACTTAGCAAATATAAAATATTTATTTAATCAGTCTTTTGAATATAATGAAACCGATAAAACTTTTTCTGATATTCTAACCAACTTTTATAATATATTTAAGAAATCTTTCAAATGTTATATGAATGTAGAAGTACTTTATACAAAAAATGGACCTGATGGAATTCCTGAAGAAATAATACAAGGACATTTTACAAATTCACAAGAAATTCATAATGTAAATGATATACAACCCATATTTGAATCGATGATACTTAAATTAGAAAATTGTATAATTGAAGCTCAGTTACGTGAATCTGGTTGGAGATTTGTTAAAATACTATCTAAGAAAATAGTAATTGATAAATATAAAAATAATACTGGTGGTAGTTATGTTCCTTTACCTTTCAGTTCACCACAATTAATAAACATAAAAAATGAAGATGATTATTGTTTTCTGTGGAGTATTATAGCACATTTACATCCTGCAAAATATCATAAAGAAAGATTAAGTCATTACAATAAAGAAGAATATATAAATGAATTTGATCTCTCTGATGGCTTACATGAATTTCCATATGATTATAATAGGTTAATAAAGTTTCATAAAAAGAATAAAAATTTAATAGAAGTAAATGTTTTTGAATTAAATGTGAATTATGTTTCTATTGGTAAAATTATTCCACTTTACTCAGATTCAAAAAAATTTTATTTGAATAATAAAAATTTATGTCAATCAGAAATAGTATATAAGGATAGAGGAAATTACATGCATCATAATATTTTTTACCAAGGAAATATAATATGTACTGAAAAATTTGAACTTGTTAAAACATTATCACCAATAATGATTAATCATAATAATTATGAAGGACGTAATGATGATTATAATTTCAAATATTCATCTTTATCTTCAGAATATCAACAAAAATTACAAACTTTAAATGAAATTTTACAAAAATGTAAAACAGATTATCAACAACAAACAAAAATATTAGTACAAGAATATGGCCATAAATATCAAAATAAGATAGAAACAATTCAAAAATTAAATGAAGAAAATAATGAAGAAAATAAAGACAATAAAGAATTAAATGAATGTTTAAAAAAATGTCTACAACAATATAAAGAACAATATAATAAAGAATATAGTTATCAGTTACAAATATTAAATCAAAATTATCAACAGTCTGAAAAAGATTTACAAAGACAAATTGATGAAACACATGAAATATATAAAGATAAATTTGAAAAATTAAAACAAACAAAACAACCAGCACAAGCGAATATATTATATTATCAGGGTCATTTTATATTGTGTAAAGATGTTTCTATATTTACAAAAACTTCAGATAATAAAAATTTTCCTTGTCTTCAATGTATGACAAGTTTTAGAACTTTAGAAGAAATGAATAGACATTTGGAGAATTGTCAACAAAACGAAGCAGTTGAAAATACTTTTCCTAAAGATGATCATTTAGAATACAATAAATGGTATTTTAAAAATAAAGTACCCTTTACTATTTATTGTGATTTCGAAGCATATAATGTTAATATGACACAAAATCAAACGGAAAGTTCCAGGGCTTCACCCTATTCTGAAAATGATAATTATGAAAATGATAATTATGAAAATGATAATTATGAAAAAAGTGCACCAGAAAGAAGTGCAGCTGAACAAAGTAAAGAAAAATATTTATTTGAACAAAAACCATTATGTTGGGGAATGTACATTCATTCAAATTATCCTGAATTATTTAAATCAGAATATTATCAATACTATGGTGAAGATAGTTCAGAAATGCTTACAAAGAAAGTAGAAGAATTACAAGGACGTTTTTCACAATTGCTTGAAACAAATATACCAATGATACCATTAACAAATGAAGAAAGAAAAGAATTTTATGATGAAATAAATTGTTATTACTGTGGAAAAGGTTTTACAAATAAATATAAAACTGACAGAGGTAGATATCTTGATAAGGTAAAAGATCATGATCATCTAAATGGATTATATAGAAGTGCAGCACATAATTCTTGTAATCTTAATGCTAATAAATTTAAATATAACTTTGTTCCTCTATATTTCTACAATGGTTCTAAATATGATTTCCATCTAATAATGAAAGATTTATTTTCATCTGAAAAATTACAACAACAACAAATAAATGTACTATGTAAAACAGAAGAAGAATATTTTTCAATGCAATTAGGTTGTATTAGAATTTTAGATGCATTTAGATTTTTTACTCCTTATTCATTAGATGTCATGGGAAAAACTTTGAAACCTGAACAATGTAAAATATTAAATAAATATAATTTAAACCTTTAAAAGGAATATTTCCGTATGAATATTTAACCTGTGGTTCACAGTCGAAGACTGATATAATTGGAGATAAAACCTGTGGTTCACAGTCGAAGACTGATTTTAATTCTGTGAATAAAATTATGGAAGAACAGAAACTTCCTCCAATAAATAAATTTAAATCAACATTGAAACAATCACAATTACCTAAAGAAGACTATGCAGAAGCTGAAAAAAATTGGAGAGAGTTAAATTGTAAAACAATGTATGATTATACAATGAAATATCTACAGATAGATGTATTAATACTAGCTGATCTTTTCGAAAACTTCCGTGACATGTGTTTAGAATATTACGGAATAGATCCATGTTATTGTTATTCTACACCAGGTTTAACATGGTTAGCAGGATTAAAACATACTGGTGTTCAAGCCGATGGCTCTAGGACAAAGTCCGTTAAACTTAAACATTATAAAGAAAATACATATGATAAATTATTATTTTTTGAATCTGGAATTAGAGGTGGAGTTTCATCAGTTTTAGGTAATAGATATGTTAAATGTTATAATAAGAAAGTAAATCCACAAGAATATGGAATAATGAAACCTTTATCTCCAGAAGAAAAAGAAAAAATATTAGAAAATTTTCGAACGAAACTAGAAGGAGTAGAACGTGAAAATGCAATTGATGAATTCATGAGAGAAAACTATTTGTTATATTATGATTTTAATAGCTTATATTCTTCTTGTATGATACAAGAATTACCAACAGGTGAGATGGAATGGTGTAATAATCTTGATTATCAAAAAACATATGATGGAAATCGTAATTCTGGTTATATATATGAAGTTGATTTACTATACCCTGATTATATAAAAGACGCAACAAAATATTATCCTTTCTGTCCCGAAAACAAAATTCCCAATATAGAAGATTTTTCAGATTATCAAAAATCTATAATGCCTAAAAAATACAGACCAACAAAAAACTTATGTTAACACAAAGCAATAAAGGAAAGTATGTTGTTGAAGGAAGAATGCTAGATTGGTATTTAGATCATGGAATGATTCTCACAAAAATTCACCGGAAACTAGAGTATAGAAAATCTAAATGGTTAAAAAATTATATAGAGTACAATATTGAAAAACGTAAAATAGCTAAAAGAAATAAAGATGATTTTGGAAACGTGTTCTTCAAATTAATGAATAATGCATTTTATGGTAAGACTTTAGAAAATGTGCGTAATAGACAAAATATTGAAATAGTTTATGATAAAGATAGGTTTCAAAATTTAACTAGGAAACCTACATATAAAAGAACTACTAGATTTAGTGATGAACTATGTGCTGTACATTTACGTCGAATTAGCGTAAAACATGATAAGTTTAATTTTATTGGATTCACTATATTAGAATTAGCTAAACTATTTATGTATAGATTTATATATGATTATTTAGCACCTGCTGATGGCAAAAACTATAAATTACACTTTACAGATACCGATTCTGTTTTCTTAGAATTAACAATACCGTATAATTCTTCACTTGATGAAGAAATTAATAAAATAAAATATATCATTCATCCTTCTGATTTATGTAAAGTAAAAGATGAACTAGAAGGAAATGAAGATTTCATAACAGAAGCTATATTTTTAAAATCTAAATGTTACTGTTATGATACAACTAATAATATTAAAACACATAAAACATTAAAAGGAATTTCAAAGGCATCAGTGGCTAATCAAATAACATTTCAAGATTATAAAAATGCATTATTTAATAATGAAATAAAAACAGCATGTAATTATAGACTTAATTCAAAGAAACATAAAATGTATTTAAAAGAAGAACATAAATTAGCATTAGATCCATTTGATGATAAAAGAAAAATTTTACCTGATGGAATAACTACTGAACCTTTCTAATTTCTAAAATATAAAAATATAAAATAATATAATAATATAATATAAAATTATAATATAAAAAATGGATAAAATTAGAGCTGATAATTTTAAAAGAATAAAAAAATTAGAAGAATTAATAAAAGAAAGAAATATTATGAAAGAAAATCATCTTCAACATAGAATGATAAAAGCTGGTATTCAATCTGATATGTTGAAAAAATGCAGCAAACCGAGCAAGTAAAAACTGATTATGAAAAAACTGTCGAACCATTTAAAACTCTTGAAAAACAAATTAATGAAAAACGTGTTGATATAGCGGATCCACTACTTAAAACACTATTAGATGATTATGGTTTGTTAGAAGCAAACATAGATAAAAAATTACCAAAATCTATGTTATTCGAACATTCTACTTTCTTTTTAGATAAAAAATTATTTGCAAGATTTTATCTTGGTGGAACAGAAATATTTCCACAATCTTTACAGGGGTTAATTTTTACGCCAGATAAATTACCTATTAGTTTAGATAGAAATTTTGTTGATCTTTTAAGAGGAGCAGATTTAAAAAATTATGCTGTAGAAGATCTTATAAAATATAAAGCTATGTTAGATAGAGTTGGTGCAGCAAAATCTCTTAGACGTTATAAACAATTAGAAAATTTATTATCATCGGGAGTTAAAGTAGGGAAAGGTTTATCTGAAAAACAGAAAACAGAAACAACTATATTTTTACCAGATGATCCACAAGAATTACTAAATAGATTAAATATTTTAATATCAGCAATAAAAGAAGGACATAATTCTAGTTTCAATGAAATTCATGCTATATTGAAAAGACTGCTGGAAAAGAAGATTCTAAATGAAGAGGATTATAAAAGTATAACAAACCGAATGTTCTAGGGCTTCGCCCGTAGCTGAAATATGTTGTTTTTAATTTCTATTTATGATTTTTATCTGTGATTTTTATCTACGATTTTTATCTATAATATTTATTCAAAATTTTAACTAAAAAATGTGTTCAACAGATTTAGACAAAATTAATAATCATTTAGAAAATTTGACAGAGATTTTGGGTTCATCAAAATTTAGTACGACGTTAAAAATTATAACAACTACTTCATCACACACTTGTAATTTAGAACCCATTCTTCATTTAGAACAGAATAAAAATTATCAAATTGCATTGACTAGTTTCTCTACATTTAACACTATTCAAAACGTTATCAAAGATGTGAATGATCAATTTAGATATTCTACTGATAAAGGCAAAACGTGGAAAGTACTAACTTTTCTTCCTGGTTCTTACGAAGTTGAATCAATATCAAATGAAATTAAGAGACATTTAGGTATACCATTTAAAGATAAGAAACAATTACATTTTGCAGTTGAACCGGCAGTTAATAAATTTTCTCTTACTTTAGACGAAAATCATCAAGTTGATTTTAATCATGATAGATCATTGTCAAAGCTATTAGGATTTAATAAACAAACTTATAGTCAAGGTTATCATTTAGGTGAGAAGATTCCAAAAATAACTGAAATAAATTCAATTGTTGTACATTGTGACATTATTGAAGGAGGATATATACAGTACCTGTCATAAGTTTCGAAACCCCGTGTCCCAAGTCAGTGATTTTATGAAATTCATACTGCATTCACTCGTATCCTAATTTTTTTGTCAAAATTATCTCACTCCACAGTAATAACCATAGAAATGGATGTTTCCCTCCTCTGCTTGTCTAGAGGAGACATGACGAAATGCCAGTGGCACCATGGAAGACTAGCAAGGCGGGTCATGCTCCGAAGCAAAATTCATTGTTGAGATTGAAAAATGAGAGTAGATGTGGACTGGGGAAGCTGTAGATTCCGCTAGGACTGTCCGATTCCAATTATTCCAGGTGGGACATGAAAATTCAGATTTTCGTCTACAATTCATCTCGGGTATTTGACCAAATTTGACCGTGATCGGTTACAATTAGATGTGCGCTTGAAGCCTGCTATTGTCATAGGCTGTTGGGTTTCCACTGATTGCAAAATATGTGCTTGGAATGTCCCCTAGATAACAGAGATTCTATGGTAATAGCAGTTAATGATTTTAATGATTATCAGATATCTAGGCTGTCAATCCCATTCGCGCTTAGGCTACTGCATTGTCGTCATCATAGCGATAGCATAGATAGCTTACTAATACGGGTGTATGTTCTAAGTATCAGTGACGAGTCATCTCATTTTCATTTCTGCATTGCAATGGGATCAGGAAAACTGACGCACAGAGAGGCGCGATTGAGGAGCTGAAAAGAGCAGGACTCAGCCACAAGATGATTTGCATACAGCTGAAAGTTTCAAAATCAGCTGTATCAAAGATTTTGAGACGATACAACATGGAAGGAAATTTCTCAGTTCGTAGCCGTTGCGGTCGACCTTCCAAGGTATCCAAACATACAAAGAGACGAATGAAGAAGATCATATCGGCAGATCCTTTCCTAGCGTCTAATGATCTCATCCGAGAAGTATCTCCTCTACGGTGTGTGTCTACGGAAACAGTTTCTCGTGTTTTGCGGAAAGACTTTAACTTATGGGCTCGCAAAGTTCAGCGGAAACCTCTAATGACGAAAGCCCGTTTACAGAAAAGGAAAGAATTTTGTATGCAAACAAAAGATTGGACAGCTGACGATTGGGGTCACATCATGTGGACAGATGAGTCTAACTTTTATTTGTTTGATCAATCAAGGTGGCGTGTCCGAAGACCAAAACAATCTGATCCGTCCGATCATCGGTTTACCCAACCAATGGTGAAGCATCCTCCGCACGTGATGGTATGGGCTTGTTTTTACGCCACTGGAAGAGGAGGTTTGGCTATCTTACCTCAGAATGTCAATATGGATTCATCAAGATATTTAGAAGCTCTAGAGTCTCATCTCCTTCCGTTCATGACGATCCGAGACGCAAGCATTTTCATGCAAGACGGCCACCGTGCCATAGATCAAAGAAAGTCACAGAATGGCTTGAAAATCATGCTATCCAGACTTTGAAGTGGCCACCGAATTCACCCGACCTAAATCCCATTGAAAAATTTATGGTGCATAATGAAAAGAAAAATCAACAAATTGAAGATAACCTCCATCATGCAGTTGAAACAAGCAATAATTGATCTGTGGACCCAACAAACTGATCCAATGTTGTGCAACAGACTTGTGGCATCAATGCCTTCAAGAATTCAAGCAGTGATGAAGAATAAGTACTATCCATCAAAATACTGATGTAAGTAGCCTGCCACGATAATATAATATAATAAAGACATTCATAGTCACTTCAGAAATACATGTAAATTTTGGATTACTTTGTATAGTTTTGATTTAACAAAATGATTGCTTTCGTGTATGGGGTTTCCAAACTTATGACAGGTACTGTAAATGGTAAATTGTCAAATTTAATATTCAGTTTTCCAGCTTTTACTGTACCCATTGGTTATAGATTAAATGTATTTCCCCAAACATTAATATATTTTCCTATTACAAGAAAAACTATTAACAGTATTAACATTAGAATCACTGATGAGAAAGGACAAGAAATAAATTTTGGAGGTGAAGAGATTATGATAGATCTTTTGGTTCGGGAGGTATAAACTCCCGTTCGGGAGGTATAAACTCCCACGCGAAGCTAGAGAAGTTTAATTTTCTTCTTCTTCTTTAGAAACAAAAAAATAAAAATATTTTTTTTATTAAAAATGAGTGAACTACCCCCATTAAATAAAAAAAAAACTTAAATTTAATCATCATCCAAATTTATCTAATAAAGTTTTGTCAGTTATTTGTGGAAGATCGGGTTGTGGAAAAACATATTTATTATTTAAAATTCTCACGACTCCAAATTTTTTGGATTATAACAATCTTATAATTTATACAACAATAGCAGAACAACCCGTCTATCAATTTTTAAAATATGGATTTGAAAATAATCTTAAAAAAACAGCAATTGCTTCTCTATTCGAAGAATACGAAAAATCTGAATATGAAAAAGAAATAAATTTGTGGTGTGAAGAAGAAGCAAAAAATAAACAATTAGTTGAATCTAATAAAAATAAACACATAAAGATACAATTAATAGATGATAGTGGTAATATGCAAGATCCTAGTAAACTAGATAAAACAATGAAACATTGTGTAATTTTTGATGATTGTGTTAATGATAGAAATCAGTCAGTTCAGAGAAATTATTTCACAAGAGATAGACATAATAACTGTAGTGTATTTTATTTAACACAAAGTATGTATTCATTAGACGGAAGTGTTATTAGAAAGAATGCAAATATATTTATACTATTTGAAATAAATGCAAGAAACTTATGTGATTTGTTAAGAGATTTATGTATTAGAGATAAAGATGAATTTAAAGATGAATGAATTAGAGTCAAAAGATTATGGCTTCATTACAATTAATATTGATAAAAAAATTCATGATAGAGTTATCGAAGATTTGTTTACCGAGTGATAAAAATATACAAAATAGTGTTATAATATTTTTTTTGTTATTATTATCAGCTTTAATTTTATCCATTTTTTAAAATATAATATTTGAATTTTGTGGTAACATTGGAATACAGCAAAAACATTTTACTGAACAAATTATTTTTTTATTGCTTTGTTGTTTGACATCTTTTCGTTTAAAGTTTTCTCGTTTTAAGTTTTGTTTAATAAAGTTTTGTTTAATAAAGTTTTGTTTAATAAAGTTTTGCTTAAATTTTCGCTTAAAGTTTTTAGCTCTTCTAAAAAAATTTTGTCATTTTCTTCATTAGAAATTTTACCATCACTAAAAGTTTTACCATCACTAGAAATTTTGCCACCCTGTTTATTCTTATCATCAACTTTTTCTGACTGTAATTGAAATGATATTTGATTTACTTCATTAGCTATTTGATCAAATTTTTCAATCTCATCTAGCGTAATAACATTATCATCACATACTCTTTGAAAGTGATAATGCAGTTTATCATAAACTTCTTTAATATGTAAATGCTTAGTTTTTAATGATTTTCGTTTCTTAGTTATTAAAGATTTATCTAACATTGTAACAAGTGAAGTTGCAAAAACACCCGTACCTGTTAAAGCTGTAGCAACTACTGGAATTACTAAAACACCTGAAGATATAACAATAGTGAGAGCGCCTAAACTTATTGTTAAGAATATGCCAATTCCTTGTGTTACATTCTTAACATTAGTCCATCTCTTTCTTAACTTTTCATAATGCTCTAATCTTAATAATAATTGAGATTCCTTATCTTTCATATAACGTAATCTATCTTTGTGTTTTTCTTTATTCATTTTTTCAATGTTAATCTTTTCAATGTCCATTAAAGTAGAACTACGTTCATATGATAACGAAGGATATATTCTTGCGGTTTCTTCCATTTTTGTTTCTTCCATTTTTAAAGAAATATTATTAGTCACATGTTATATTTTAAAAACCTAAAAGATAGATAAAATTCATGAATTTGAAATTCTCAACTTTTATGATTTTTGGTGTCCTGGAACGGTCATGATTTTAAGGGTGAAAATTGTAATTCTCAAATTTTGAGATTTTGAAAAAGTTGAAAAATTGGGTATTTTTAAAAACGCCCAAATTTGTGAATTTAGGTCTTCATAACCTGAAAAAGGGTTCAAATTCATGAATTTATGTCGTTTTTAAAAATGCCATTTTTTGAAAAAATGGTACTTTTTGAATGGACTAAATTCATGTATTTAGGTCTTAATAACCTGAAAAAGGGTTCAAATTCATGAATTTATGTCGTTTTTAAAGATACTATTTTTTTGAATTTTATGGTGTCCTGGAACGGTCTTTTGCCTATTACTAATGTATTATTTGTCCACGCATTCGTAATGTAATTTTTGAAAGTAATACGTGTAATACTTTTTTTGCAATATTTTAGAAAAAACACTTGCGTATTCGGATTTTAATGATTTGCCATATGAATTTTATCACTTATTGATATAATGCGCACCGAAATGATGACATAATCAAATTATATTTCTGATTTATAATTTTTGAGAAATGCCAAGCAATTAGGACGATATCCGAATCAGTTTCCGAACGTTAAGTGAAATAGATCAGCTCCGGATTTAGATGAAGCACCAACGATTGCTCGAAATTTAGATAACCAATAGCACCACGATGTCATATAGGAAATTTTGGTCTCAGCCATCGATAGGTAGTGTGGATAATTAATGTATGTACAGCTTGCCAGACAGCAAAATTTGCCCGTGTGACAAACATTCGTTGCGCTGTTGTCTAGGCAAGCATATAGTGACGACTTTCCACGGTCACCTGAATCAATTAACGAGTTAATGCATCAATCCAGTCGAGATTCCGAACAA
Source organism: Prostheceraeus crozeri (assembly GCA_907163375.1). NCBI lineage: Eukaryota > Metazoa > Platyhelminthes > Polycladida > Euryleptidae > Prostheceraeus > Prostheceraeus crozeri. Next base: position 13,704 of record CAJQUW010005508.1, read on the forward strand.
ATTTAAATTAACTCTTACAGATACTGTCATCAACATTTCGTCATCTGACCAGGCAATCGTTCTTTAAGAAGTCAATTTCCTATTAGACCAAGCTTTGCAACAACAATTAAATTAAAAGGCCTCACTTAAGGTGAAGCATTAATCATGGTTGCCTTGCATCTTCGTATAACGCAGACGCGGCTGCGTTAGCACCCGAGACTGGCTGATATTTCTGCCCGCAAAATCCATGATATAATGCTATTGTATGTAACTCTTCAGAAATGTCTTAATATTGACTTTCTTCTTCGCTGTTAGTCACATAATGTGAAGATGAAGAAATCTTTGATTGACTTTTATTGAAGTCTATGAAAGTTTGCTCTCTCAATAGATGATAATGTATGAAAAATTTGAAAGTCTATGAATGTTTGCAAATGTGAATAGATTTGAAATGCAGATTTCTGTTTAAAAAATGAAATAGCAGACTACAAATTCAATCATTAATGGATTCTTAAGGCGCAGTGACGAACGACGGTTCATGGCTATCTGGTACGGTGTAAGGTTGGGTCCAATCTTGGGAACCACCAAGATTGGACCCAAGAGTGACTATTTCTCCAATGAAGTGGAACAGGAATTTCCAGAACATGCTTGGAATTCTGATTGAGATTTAAAATTGCATGAAGATATTTTGAATCATACCATATTGTACATATTGCTATCCAATCAATATGTATCTAATGTTCATATTAATTACCATGTATTATTATTTATTACTATTATTATTATTATTTATTACTATTTATTCATTATAATTACTATATATTGCATGCATTTGTTATTGCAGAATTGAGGTCATATCAATATTCAGCTAAAAGTCTAAATTATCGGCATAGGTTATCTCTGGGCTTAATATCATCAACCCTGTTTACGTCTACAGCCTAATAATTTCCTAATTAGAGCAACATGCATGACTAAGCTACATTCCTCACAACATGTCTGATCGAGAAACGAAACACACATGACATAGGCCTCGTAAAAGATGAAAATAGCACAAATGTAGATATAACGATACTTTTACTAATCGTAGGAAGCAGTCATCAAAGAATGTCACTGCTTTAAATGATATCGATGTCTTTCTATTTCTAATACATGTAGCCTAAGAGTAGAATGAACAATATAGGCCGAAGTTTTAACTTTCAAGGCAAGAGGCTATATGAAGCAAGTTATCTACGAATAGTTGTAGGCTACCAATTTTGCCGTATAAGCGTTATACAGGTATTGGTTTAATGCAGTGCATTTTTTCATTATTATTTGCTTTATTTCACGCAAAATGATATGTACGAAATTCTGTCTAACACAATATGCATAATGGATTAAATTCACAAGGAAGCCATAGGTAATTATCAAAGCATAATTTAAAAAGCTAATTAAACAAACAATCAAATAGACATTTACGGTAGGTATATATCAAAGTTGATGATAGCACAGTTTTATCATAGAAAGACTAATCGTGTGGTTGAAGTAGGATGCATATTTACATCTACATACATGTAAGCTTGCATGTAGATGACTTGCCATGACATGATGTGGTCATATACTTGGGCAGAATTATTCCAAGAAAACTGCAAATGATCATTAATGGTCAATATTAATATTCAGCTAAAAGTTTTAATTGTCGGCATAGGTTATCTGTGAGCTTAATATCATATTGGGGTATATTTTGGGTAGCCCCAAGGCTACCCAAAACCCAAATATGAACCCAAGACCCAAGAACCAACCTTGTACAGTCAGAATTCGGTGTAAAATTGGCCGGCATGAACTTATGCATTATATACCCTCCAATGCCGGGCAATAATGCATTAGAAACTCATTTCAATCATTTCTATGACCTTCAAAGCCATTGAGAGTGAAATACAACAAGTGGTGTAACGGAATTACACCACAGTTCCTTACCCTCACATTATCAAAAGTGCTGTGCGATTCATTGCACACATCTAATTTTAGTCTGACCATAGTCGTATCAGACTTATTCCCTATTGTTCCAAAGTTTCTATTAAGTGACAAGTCGCACAATACTTCGGTCAACTAATCTTGAATTGAAATAATCATGCTAATTAATGTGATGCTAGTGAAATTGATAGCGAATGAATGTGAGTAGATAACCACCGTCTAGTGACTATGCTACCGTCTAGTGTTATACGCACTCCACATTCAACTTTATTCTCTATTGTCTGACATAGAAATCTAGCAATCCATGTAATTTCACCAAGATTTTAGAATAATAAGTCATTCACACTTGGCCATAAGTTTATCTTGCTGATTGATAGACAATGGGCCTAGTGACAGTGAATTCAATGCTTCAATGGTATAGCTTTGAAATCGAACAATTCTATACGAAGTTAAGCTATAATTAAGTACCATGTACGTATTTAGCCGTTTATTATATTCACAATAAGCGTCTGCTGAACACATAGAAATTGATAACAATGAAATCTCTAGAGCGGAAATGGAGCTTCATGCAATACACAATAGTGGCACAAAAATCGCACGCATTTTCACTTAGATGCACTTGGCAACGGCTATATCATTGGATCAGGAACAGTCACATGTGTAATTCTAGGCTTTTCATTGGTTCTTCATGCCCCAACTTAGTTCCCCCGGATGTGCCGCGACCTTGAGTCAACTTCAGATAAACAATCTATTTCTATGGCTGAACACAATAATAGTCGACAAACAATAGCTATCTTTCTGTGGGATCAACCCTCCAGTAATGGCCAGCACACGAATGCTGTTATATACATATGTATTTCAGTCCGAGAAATATCAACGCTGTAAGAGGTCCACGGACGGTCGTCAAAATCATAGATATCTCAGCAACTGCATGAGTGTCGCCGGTGGTATTTTAATAAACTCGTTCTTCAACACCATAGAAATAAACTGTTTATCTGAAGTTCGCTAGAATGGAAATTGACTCAAGGTCGCGGCACATCCGGGGGAACTAAGTTGGGGCATGAAGAACCAATTAAAAGCTTCGATTTACTCATGTGACTGATTCTAACCCAATGATACAGACGTTGGCAGGTGCATCTAAGTGAAAATTCGTGCGATTTATGTGCCGTTATTGTGCATTGCATGAAGCTTAATTTCCATTCTAGAGGTTTTATTGTTGTCAATTTCTATGTTCAACACAGAAAAGCAGAAACATCTTCGCTATGGAACTTAATCCTTGAAATCAATCAGATTTCTATGATTAAAACTGTCGGTGTATGACATTTTATTCCACAGTTTCTACCGACAGCTGTAAGAAAACTGTGGTATAAATGACGTGAATTGACCGCTACTGTGGTGTAATACCTATTGTGTGTCAAGCCGGCGCCCCAATCGAGTAAAGGTCTTCTATCTAAGTCAGTCATGCTATTATTATGTGAATGTGATTTTATTGATTAGAACTGGCAAGAAAACGAATCATTATAACTGAAGCCACGTTAGCAAGTAGTTATCATAAGATTTCTATGTAATCTGCTGGATGCCTCCATGTCACAAAGTGTGTCTATAATGACTTTACAGTGACCTTAAAATAGTATTAATTTGTTATCTTCACTCGACGGAAATTCTGACACAACGGCAATAGTGACTCTACACTAATGGCAGAATATACAGGGTGATACAGCTAATGGCTCAATCTTTATTCTCCTTCTATTTATGGGGAAAGAGTAAAACGGAGTTGTTGTTGCCTGTTATGTTATCATTAGAATATAGCATTTTGTGAATTATAACTTCATTTGTGAACCATCTTTGGTGCCCTATATCTAAGATTTTTGCTTAATTGCCTTGGAGCTGTAAATTGATGATTTTCCTTTATAGTTGGGGTGATAACTCTAAAACCGTGCAAATTGAGGGTAGAGGGCCAGATTTTTGCCTATATCTTAATTTTCATCCTGTGAACAATTCCTGATATGTATCTCTTTCTGAATTTCTGCATTTCCTTCTCCCTGAAATACATTACACCAATGGGATTTCTCACAGACTTTAATGACTAAAAATAACTCTAGTGTTTAAATGCGGAAGCAAGAGTGGATGTTTCGTCATAGTTACGCACTACACAACTATTTCAAAATTTACCAGCTGAAAATAGTAATGGCAAAAATCTATGGCAATGGCTATGACATCGGCTGAACCGGTAAAAGTTTGGTCTCCTGGCTATTACACCGGCTGATCCATTACAATATTCTTCTATCTATATTATCACGCATCGTATTTCTCAGCTATATCAGATAACAGAATCACTCAATGTAACAAGAAAAAGGTCTTTGTATCAGAAAGTGACTAGGCTCGCCTCTTTGTCTTTCATCCCCTTACATAGTTTTCCTTCACTTTCTAATTTTTTGAGAAATTTAGTGATTTCTGAAAAGAACTAAACAGATTTCTAGGCGACAAACGACTAATGTAACAAAATCTCAATTTTCAAGTGCTTTATTTGCTGTTGATAATTTTATCTTTTTTTTTTATTTGAGGCAATCAGCACTACCTGGGGCCATTTCATTAAATAAATTAGTGCTCTATATCAGTGTGGAAAATGTTTTGCGGTTCATAAAATAAATTTAAAGCAGTGATTTAAATCAGTGATTTAAACAGTCGAAATTAGCAGCGCTTCACAAAACCACATATTAAGCAGTGATTTATATTAGTCCCACACTGCTTAATATCTGGTTTTGTGAAACGCTATTAATTTCGACTGCCTAATCAGTATTATTAAGCAGTCTGCAGAGGAATTGCGTTTCACAAAGAGGTATCAGCAGTGGTCGAAATTTGAAATTATGGAAATTCACTGATAGAAATGTGAAATTTTTTATCAACCTCAAGAGGTTGATAAACATGTGAATGATCGTCGAGAAAGTTATGGAAACTTAAAATATCGGAGAAATTACTGCAAATATAACTTGAAAATAGAAAAATGGCTTTTGATTTTCAATTCTATTGTCAGTAGAAAACTAATTGTGAGAAGGGCACATTTGCAAGCTGTTTTTTGAAAATTTCTTCCTTTGAAAAGTGGCAATGCTGTGACGAAAAAACGTCCGGTAACAACAAAATTACAGTGGGTTGATTTGAGGGTTTCAATTTCTTTCGTGTAATGAGGTATGGAAGAATTTCGTCATTCAAAGTCATGTCAAGAAATCATTTCAATATTAGAAGACCTTGAGATATTGACTTTTACATGCATCGACAACAGCTAGCAAAATAGATTCTCAAATACTCTCTAAATTTGTAGTCGCACAATTGACAGCCGGAAACATTTTCGACTCATAATTTTTTTACCACCTAAACAAATACAGCCATCCGAGAGACTAAAACAAAACGAATCTCATGCGCTTTCTTTCATAAAACGAAATACAGCCTAACCTAAGCTACAAGAAGCCCCGATCATCCCATCAAGTTTAATAGAAAGTCATAGAAAACCCTGTCCAACAGGGTATTGAATCTCCAATTTTTAAAAACACAGCTAACCACAACTTCCCTTCCCCACGGCAGAAAATTAAGTAGAATTACAAACATGCTCGACAGTACCGTACTCAGCATCAATCCTAATTTTATCAAATTCTGCTCCGCACTGTCCTTCAGGGCCTAAACAAGATGACCGACACGAATCTCAGTCAAAAAGTCATAACTCCCATTCTTCATTGCTGATGATTCTGTAGAGCTACAGCAATGCTCCACAGTACCTCTATCACCTTCACATTAAGTTTCATCAAAATCCAAACAGTGCCCTGTCCTACAGAGAACTTATAAGCTAAAAATAACAGCCTACGCAACTGATTTTCAAATTTTCAAAAACACAGCTAGTCACAGCTACTGTTCCTCGTTGCAGACAATTCCGTAGAGCTACACCAACGTTCTATGGCATCTGACTCATATTTACATCACGTTTCGTTAAATTCCATGTAATATTCTGTCCTACAGATCCTTAGCAAGTTTGAAAACTTGGCCTACTGATTGAAAATCTGCCGTTTTCTGACACACTGCCCGCCACGACTCCTTCACATCTTTGCGGACTTTTTCTGCTGCATGATATGCATTCTGTAGTGAGGTCATATACGACCACCCGTTTTTGTTAAATGGGACCCACTACGTAAGGGAGGAAGTATAAGTTTTTTTATTCTTCCTTCTCTACGTAGTGGGTCCCATTTTATTTCCCATTGTACATCCGAAAATTCAAATTGTTGAAAATAATCAAAATATGTTTTGGTTTTGTGATGTAATTCTGCCAAAAAGGAGCACCAACATGGCACCGGAACCTATAAAAAATGACATCAGGAAAAGGGCAAAAATGTTTGGACGATGCCAAGAGGACTTCATTCAGAATAGTGCTCCCTGAAAACTAAGTTTTCTACATAGTTGTGCAATCTTTCATAGTACATTTTCCCAAAGCCACCTTCTAAAACCATACTCTCCAAAAATGAGTTTCATACCGTGTTATACACGAGATTGCACAGTAGAGTTAGCAAAAAAGTATTTCAATCCGTTTCTTTAAATAATACACTATCAATTGAATTTTCAGCATGCCTTATCGTTGACAAAAAACATGCACAACACCTTTAAAACGTCAAGAAAAACATGAGTGATTCTGGCTCAATTGCAAGCAAAGCCTACCCACACTTTCACATGACGATTCTCGATCGAAACGGCATTACAAAAACGACAACCAACCGGTGACTCTGACAAGAAAAACAATTCATGCAATCATGGAATGTTTTGCGTCAATGTTTGTGTCATGCAATCATCGAACCAATTTTTAAACTTTTCCATATTATCTTCGCAACACAGCTTCATGACGTCAGCAAGACATTTGTTACCCTAACTGAATTGCAACCAAAGTCTGTCCACACCTTCTCATGATAATACTCCACAGGGTGCTACAACGCAACATCCAACCGGCAACTCTGACCTGAGAAACAACTCATGCAATCATCTTGATTTTCCATCATCTCTCGAATTTCACGTCATTTTCTTCGCAACATGACTTCACATCGTCAAGAAAAACCCTGACGATTCTGGCTCAGTTGCAACCAATCTGTCCATACCTTCTTATCACCATTCTCTAAACGACTTTCTCATGATAATACTCCATAGGGTGCAACAGCGTAACACGCAGCAGACAGCAATGACCTATGAAACAACTCATGAAATCCTTGAATGTTTCCAGCAATATGCGAATTGTACATTTTCTTTGCAACACAACTTCACAACGTTAGCAAAACAGAAATGATCCTGCTTCACTTGCAACCAAAGTAGGTCCACACCTTCTCATAATCATTCTTAGGAGCACGCCCGTTGTCTACATTCATATACCGGAGCGCGACCGATGACGAAAATTGGACGCTCGAAAACACCCGTAGTCTGAATTCATGCACTCACGCACTTTACTCCGGTTGTCTAAATTCTTGCCTTGGAACCTGATTTCAGATATTGGGCGTGTTCAGTTGCACAAATGTATACCTTCAGTGTGCTCCGCCGTATGAATTTAGACATCGGGTGCGCTCAGTCGTGTGAATTCTGACCTCGAGCGGGTGTACTTCTGCGTGCTCGGTCGCATGAATCTAGACCGCGGCGGGCGTACTCGTGCTTGTGAATCTAGGCCTCGGGCATTGATTAGTGTGATCAAACATAGAAAAAGTTATGGGAAATGCAAGAAACATACATCAATCCATCATATCTACAAAATCCGAATCGATAGCTCTGCTCATGACGGTCATCCCACACAATTTCATCTGTATTCACTCAAATATTTAAACTGCGGATATCTTTACAAAGGAAGACTTCTCTGAGAGTTGTCACTACATATCAATGCACATGTATATTCACACGAATCTGTGGATACTCACTTGATCCAAACCGCTTAATCATCTTTTTCATTGCTCATTTCAATTCGAGAACTCAGAATTCATATGCTACATGCAGCCTATTAGTCAGGGAGTTGTGTGGGTAAGCTTAGTTGTGATTGAGACAGGATCGTTAAAGTTTTGGCCACCGCTGTGACTGCCATTTTCAGATGCAGATCCACAATTGAAATGATGCTGTGAGCATAGATCTACATTGCATTTGACCAAGTACTTTATCTCGGAGAAGTGGTTCTCAAGCTAGAGTTATCCTTTGCTCTTGTGTTTTGAAACGCTGCGGAGAATGATACTGAGGTTTTGGGCAACTCCGGTATTGATTGAGGCAGTAGGCCTACTAACAAAGTTTTTGGCTGACAGCGTGAAGATATGATCGAAAACTATTTTTTGTAAAAATGGTGAAAATGTGTGATGATATCTTGAAATTTTCTCCGGCCAGATTTGCCGGTTAACGCTTGTGTTTTGATACTCTGGAGATAAAATTGTGATTTTTTGTTTGGTTTCAATTGAGGCAAATTCGCAAAGTATTCGCTGTAGATGTAAAGTTGTTCTTGAAAATTATAGTTTTGTAAAATTGGTGAAAACGTGTGATGATAGCATGCAGTGCATGTCAGGACTGAGTTGCGCTGTTGTCTTTTGATGTGCTCTGCAGAATGATAATGAGTTGGTTGTAGTTGAGACAATACTATCAACATTTTGACTGACAGTGTAAAGAATTGTGGGAAAAATACAATTTTTGCAGAATTGGTGAAGGCGTGCGTTGATTTCACGAGGTGCTTCCCATGCCTAGCTGATGCCAGTTTGGTTCGAATTGAGGCACCATTGACAAGGTTTTCGGTGTCGTTGCACTGCCATTTTCAGATGCAGATCCGCAACTGAAACTGCACCCGGAGGTGCATCTATCCGAGGAGTACTCCTTTGAGAATTATTTCTTGGCCCAGAGTCGCCCGTTGACTACTGTTTTTTAAAGTGATCCAGTGAGTGACACTGAGAAGATGTGGGGCACGTTTGGTTTGAATTGAGGCAGCATTGACAAGGCCTTCGGTGTCGATGCGCTGCCTTTTCAGATACAGATCCACAACTGAAACTGTAGCCGGAAATGCATCCATACGACCAAGTACTTTTACTCGTAGAACTGCTTTTCCGCCCAGAGTTCCCGTTTTCCGCTGCATTGTGAAACGCTCTACTGAATGACACTGAGAAGATGTGGGACAAGTTTGATTGTGATTGAGGTATTTCTGTCTGTCAGTGTACACAGACCAGTTATTGGTGAAGGCTTGCCTAGAATGCGTAAAGTGAGCTAGGTTGGTGGTGATTGAAGCAGTATTGACAATTTTTTGCTTGACACTGGAGGTTCATGGTCATCTGTGGGGAAAAATTATTAAAAGTGAACTCCTTTTAGTAGGACGAACGTTTTCATAAAGTGTGGTAGGCAAAATATGCATGCATGCGCATATACAAAGCCAACGTTTCTCGCAGCTTCTGTCAACTTCAAGTCGCAGTAAAAAACCACTGCACCGCGAAGCTGACAGACTGTCGAAACTTAGACCTTATATTTGACTTACCTTACTTTATTGAAACATTCAGTCTACTAAGGGAAGTTGACGTCTTATATTTCTCCACACAAATGAGTATTGGCAAATTTGACTGTCGGTGTGCTGTAAAGTGATAATCTTTTTTGTAAAATTGGTGAAAACATGTATTTATTGCGTAAAAATATTTCTCAAGACAGATCTGTCCGTTGGGTGTTGCTGTTTGAAGCGATCTAGAGAATGACACTAAGAAGGGATGCACCAACATTTTAAGCGAAATTATCATTAATTTGAATGCTTTGGGTATCGACTGATTTATTCAGTGAACTTTTTTATTAGGCAGTGGCTATTACACGCGGTATTAAAACCGGTGCAAAAGTTTTCCATATCTATCAACACACCTCATGTTTACTAGCTACAAGCATGGCTGCAGATCATTCAATATGACAAAAAATACATCAGAATGTGTCTTGACTCGTTGCTTGTCTTGCTTAGCCTTGCTTGGTTTATCTTCGTCTTCGATGTTTTCTGAGATACTTAGTGATTTCTTAAGCGAAGCAAACTTATTTCCCTACGGTGATTCGGAAACTCCTAATGTAACAAAGTTTAATTTAGTGCTTTATTTAATGTAGATACTTACTTTTCATATCCTACTTATCTATCAGGTAATCAGTCTTGCTGGCTAATTCGGTGTAACAGTCGCCAGATTAAAATTGTTCCAGCTCAGCCAGTGTAATAGCCATCACCTATTAATTTTGTCCTAAAAGTCAGCCGGAAAAATCGACCTCTCTCCAAGTGTGACAAATTTTGTACGCTCGCTCCACTTGCGAGTCGTACATGAATTATTTAACGCAAAAATACCCTCTTTTATGAGTTTCTTGGATTTTGCGTACTTTATTAGTTTTTATTTTGACCTTCGATGTATTTTAGCCGCCACTACATGTATTTCTCTTTGTAGAAATAGTTGAATGAACGACCTACTTTCAATTGTTGTTGATACATTATTTAACGAAATGCTATATTTACTAAAAAATGCCGAAACGATCTCCACGATGTCATAAATAACCGCAAATTGTTCAAAATCGATTATAACCATGCTGTGGGTGTATGCTTGCATTACACCAGCTGATGTCGTTCTTAAAACACATTAAGTTCACCAAACTATATTTATATCATCAATTTCGCTAAGTCTGAAGTACAATTTCACCATTCAACTTGTTTATTATATTAGAGCACGTGTCATTTCAGATAAATATTTTGCAGCTGACTAAAATTAAACTTCTCTGATTGTTGTTACCATAGTGACGCTTGCAAATGTAGCAGCAGTGAATTGCGGCGGACTAAAATAATTAATATCTTAGATAGGGATTCTCCATGTAAAACAAGCATTTTTGGCTGATGACTATGCGTTAAATATAAAAGTACCCAAAGAGATACATATCAAGATAAAATACTCATGCCTTAATCTGTATTTGAGCAAAAATCTGGACCTCTACCCTCTATTTGCACGGTTCAGCCCTTATTGTCGACTTAGCACCCCCACTATTAATTTCTTTATTTCCCAAAAAGGCGCTCTTGTCTCATATGACATCTCATAGCAGATACAAAGAAAACAAAGTTTACATTTAAAGAGAGAACTAAAGATAGCAGAGCTCATTCCGGTCTAAACAAGACAATATACTCGTTGCATTGCCTCTGTATAGGAAGACTTGTATTATTTTCACTTGTATTGTAAGTCAAGCAAACAATTTGAATGCTATGAATAAGTGATTATCTTAAATTTTCAAACTGAAGTTTTTCGATTCCTACGTTCAAACTTTCAAATTTTATTCTCAGTCTTTGATTGACATAAATAAAAAATCCAATTTGTTTGGGATAACGGCAGTCTCTGATGGCACGCAACGATGAAGCAACGAGATGAATGTGCGGCTTGGCATGACTGCTTAGTGAGTGTTATTCTTGCGCAAAGAAAGTTTCGTGCAGTTTATTATAAAAATGTTGAAACTCCCTCAAGTAGCACAATCATGAAGTGGCATGCTCTCCCGATGGAGACTGGCAGTGTTCTTGATCAAACAAGAAGCAGATCGAAAAATGCAACATCTCCAGAAAAATGTGATGATGAGGTTTGTAATCTTTTTGAATCTGTGCCGTATACCAGTTTTAGAGGCTCATCTTCAAAAGTAGATGTGAACCTCGAATCCTTCAGGCAGTGTTTGAAATTCGTTCAATCTGTGAGTGAAGAAGATAAAACTTGATGGAATACACGTACATGTAGCTGATGGATTTAATCGGGAGGATCAGAATGTGAAAAAGCAGCAAAAACTGTTTGTTGATAATCTCTCCCAAAAAATATTCCAGTGCATGGGTGCGCTGTAAATCACATAGTCCTATTTTAGTGCGAATCTGAGTCTACTTAACGGAAGAGTGATGAAAAATGTTGTGAACTTGAACTCACAGAACTGCTAAAATGCTTATTAAATACTAAAATGATGAATTATCAATTTCACTCTCCCCCCTCCAGGTTTTCAAATTTGTCTATCATCTGCAGAAAAGAATCAATCGTCACCAAACATCAGATAGACGTACTTGAGCACGTTTTTACCCATATTGAAAACTTTGAGCATTTCGGACAAATATTTTTAGCAGCAGAGACGATAACGTGAAGTCAACTGCTTCACCGGACTTAGTCTGTTCGACTCATTATTGTTACTTATATGTGCATTACTGAATCGGTAGCGTGACAACCACTTTTGGTAGCATCCTTGTTTGACTCTATTTTTATCCAAATCGGTAGCTTGTCACAAGAAAAAGGCCTTTAAAGTTAACTGTGTTTTAAAGGTACTCTGACCTTCAATCAGTTATTTCTTTTGCTCAAAAATTGTCGATGAACGGTTTGACTGACTAATACAAATCTGGTCCTTGTAAGCGCGGACTCCTTGCTGAGCTACACATTATCTCACCATGTAGAGGAAAACCTAGAGATAGTCATTTATCAAAGCCAATTTCGTCCTGTGTGTGTGTCAATCACATCTTGTACATTTAATGTGCACTTCATCGCTTGTAAGACGAACCAATGCCTCATTAACCGTACACGAAGGAATATAATATCCTATAGGAACAACTGTCGTTTTTGCAGGTGGAAAGAGGGCTTGACATACAGGATGGCCGCCAACAGGAGGTTCTTCATACTTCAGTTGATGCTAAAAACAGCTTTCGTCTCTCCTTGAAATTTATTGACCAGATTAAAATAGTTAATTAAAAGATATGTACAACCCCTACGCGTTTCGAGCGTTCGCTCTTCCTCAGGGGGTAAGCGAATTATTGGTTTTGAATTGGTTTTTAGCGAATTACCCCCTGAGGAAGAGCGAACGCTCGAAACGCGTAGGGGTTGTACATATCTTTTAATTAACTATTTTAATCTGGTCAATAAATTTCAAGGAGAGACGAAAGGTGTTTTTAGCATCAACTGAAGGAAAGAGGGCTGTTTCCTGTTATGCAAATGAGGTCGTGGAGCATATCGTAGATATTTCTCTTTGTCTTTTCTTCAGTAAGAAGGAATACAGCACACCTGAGAATGTTTTCACGGAGTAAATATGTTAATCTCTGTCGCCTGTTACCATTGCTTACAATGGCTGGTATAAGATTATGTCCGTTAGATAGACGAACCCACACGCAAACAAATCTGTCTCTCTGATAATAGCATAGTCATCTGTGAATGTGACAATAGCAAATATATCTCATCTCTTTAGGTGCAACCTATAAAATTTCACATATAGACAATACAGGCGGCCTGCCCATCGGGCTACAAAACATCGGGTACAGCACCACAGTTTTAACAGTTATAGACATTAAATCCATGCTATTATAAGACAATAGAAAGATGTCTTCAGAATTGAACAAATTAGGCACGAAATTTCCTTGGCAGCCGTAGACGCTACCAGATCTTTTGTTGTCTTATACGGGAGGCTCATTATGCAATTTTCCGCGATGTAAGCAAAAATATAGCTCTCCCTCAATTTAGACGATTTTTTTATAAAATAAAGTTCCTCGACGCGTTTCGTCACGGTGGACAGTATCAAGGGGTAAGGAAATGAACAGGTACAAAAAGGATTTAATACAAAAATGATTGGGCAGTGACTACTCGTTAGATCAGTTCATGCTTGCGGTTGATTTGTGGCTTGTTCAACACTATGAAACGTGCTTCGGCCATTTTAGTTTGCATCGAATTCTACGCTTGCCTATAAGGGACTTATCGACGCCACAAGGGACAATCGACGCTACGTTTACCTACAAAGGCTCGTCAGCACGCCTCGGAATGGCCCAAGCTAGATTAAGTCAACTAGAATGGCTGAACATGTGGAAGGATTGCACACCGCATGATGTGGTCCTCCACGTACCCGGACAGACCGTTCAGAAGAAAAAGAAGAATTCCTTCTGGTACTCATATTAATCTCTACTGCGTCCAACATTTTTCGCATGGAACATGTAGAAATGCAAGCAATGCAAATCTGGCTACTATTAGTGCAGCGTGAGCAACATTCAAGTAATAATTTACAACAGAAGTCAAAAATGAGTAAAGACTACTAAATACAAATAAAAGTGTGATGAGGGAAATGACTTATTTTCAAAAGAAAGAAAAGTATGAAGTTCATGAATGACAAGCGAGGTTAAGTCCATTGCATTCATTTATCAGGTTTTGTTTCGGAAATTTGTTGATGTATAACGACTCCAATGTTCTTCTTTTGGTAGTATATAATACGCCTGTGTGAAGCAATGTCCATTCAAAGTCAATTCGGCCCCATGCATATTTATTGCATGCAATACCACATGCCTGGAGTTGTTGTTTGGATTTAAATATTCCAAAATTCTGCTTTTTGTCAACCAATGTAAATCATCCCACAAATTTTGCAAAAAATTTTATACTCCACTCCCTTGTTTTGGCACATATGGACACGGATAGGATATCTGGAGCTTCTGAAAGAAGAATCACACAAGGAATTCTCCTTTGGAGGTCGAAAATATTGTTTCACGGACTTGTTAGAGAAACAAATGCAAACTTTGTCATTTAGACCAGTTCTTCTCACTGTGTTCAAGATCTGCCTGTTGATATCTTGGGAAATAAAAGGGTACTTGAGGAATAAACGTTTTGGTTTTTCTTGACTTTGATGACCTTAAGATTTATATTGTCTGTCAACTGCATTCAGGAAAGACCTCGGGTATTCATTATTCAATTGAAATAATGTTTCAATAGAATAATCATAATATTTATCAGTTGACCTGAATTTTGCTCGACGTAGTTCACCGATATTACACAAAGGGCTTCTCTGCGCTTGCTTATCCTGGTTTAGTCGCAGGGCTGATAATCACAAATATTACAATGTTACTTCGCCTGGGCATAAAATAGAAAGATGTCATCAGACTTGAACAAGTTAAGCAGGAAAATTCCTTGCCATCCGTACTGACAAGCCCTCAAGGAATTTTCATGCTTAACTTGTTCAATTAACAACAGGTTGTCCCGCACTTGTTTAGTCTATTGATGTTGTTTTCAATTACACTTCAAGAAAATATCTGTGTTTTGGTTGGAATAAATCAGTTTTTGCTATGAAAGCTCATAATAGTTGCACTTGTTTTTTTGTTTTTTTTTAAGAATGCTTGCCCTTTCGATACTTTGTAGATAAAAAACCTAGCGATGTTCATACTGTGCGTATATAGTCAACGCGAGGTACCTTTCACCAGCTCTCATCAAGCGTGTGTACACTGGAATGATCGATTACTTGTAAAATGAACGAATCTATTATAGAGCAGAGGAAGAAGCCTTTTTGTGAAGTCTTTGTCGGCTGAAAAGAAATTTGAGCTTGAAAAATTGTTGTCAACTACATCTCGCTATCTAGATGACATTTGTGTTCTTAACTATCGTCATTTTTAACATTTACCTCCCAAAATATATCCCAGTGACTTCAAGGCCGAGAGAAGTGGTGATAATGATAAATCCGCTGAATATGTAGATGTCAAGATCAATATTGTTTTAGATTGTTTACATTCGTAAGTATATCACAAAGTGGACAATTCTCCTTTTCTTTTGGTGTTGATAGCTTTTCTAGATAGCCTCATCCTTTGAAAGGGCACAAAGGATTGTAAATAATCTTGTTGAGAGAAGGTATTTTGATGAAGATTTACGTCGTGGTGCCACACATATCCTGTGTAAACATGTGAACTTGTTACAAAGTTTGGAATTTCTTCATGTAAAGAGTTTTTTATCTCTGTGTTCAATACGCGTGACAGGGTCCACAGTTCTACCGCCGGGGTCCGCCAACCACAGCACATAGGACATTAAAGGAACCGAAATGCAAAGCTGGTTGGTTTTCCTGCTGACGAACCTAAAACGTGACTCACCGGTGTCGAGATCTGTGTTTGACAAAATGTAACTTTCGTTCGTCCTTTGTTTTATGATAAAGCTGTCAATTTGGGTATTTTGACATTCAAAAATCTTTGACTTTGCCTGGTTTGCCTTCGGGCAGTGGCGTAGCCAAGGGGACAAGGGGGACATGTCCCCCCGAAATGAAATTTGAGCGAAGGACAATCTTTGTGTTTTATACGGTGGTATATTAGCTTCATTCTATGTCGAATTATTAATTTATTAATGTGAGAATCTACATGTAAAATCCTACAGTACCGCGCTTGGTTAATTTTCGCATGTCCCCTGTTGCGCAACGATCGCGAGAGATGTTCATTTCTGTGAGTCAGATAGTGATGAACATACTTGAAGGCATAATGTTTACAAAAAGATCTAAAGGCTACATCTGAAGATATTATATATAAACTTGCATGTAATGTATGATTTTATGTTAATGGTGTATCATGAATGATCAATAAAAGACAAAATCAGATCACAATCAAATCAGATATGAATGAATATTAGGGTTCTTCTGATTAACGAAGTTATTAAGTATAGGCCTATGTTGATTACGCCACATTTATTGTCCCCCCGGAACTGAAATCCTGGCTGCGCGACTGCCTGTGGGAACGCTCGTCAGTCCTCTTAAAGACTGACTAAATTTCTATGATTATGTAAACTTCGAAACTATTTGTACATATTTATCAATGTTACACATCAGCGTTTCATCTTCCAAGCGGTTTGAAAGCGTTCAAAATAGGGCCCATCGAATAATTTGCGGTTCATCGAGGTGTCAATGCTGCAACTTTCTGCCGTTGGAATATCGCCGTCTGTGTGCATCAATGAACTTGTTTAGAGCTTTATTGCCTGATGAAGATCATCCACTCCATTACCTGGCTCCTGAAATGAATCCCTAGTCACAAACACTTCGTGTGCCGCAGTGCACAATAAAAATGAGGCAACAATCATTCCTTCTTTCAATGATTCGTGCCTATAATCGTGGTTTGTTCTAATCTGACAGTTTGTATTTGTTATTGACTGAGGCATTCTAAATATAACACGCTTATTATTATTATTATTATTATTATTTGAAATACAAGTCTGACGACTCATTTAATCTTTATTATAAGACAAGTATTGAACCAAACTTCTGAACGAGAGTCTTTAGGCCAATATTGTACTTGGCCTAAATTGTACACAATTAGAAATCCCAATTTCGCCTCAAACTTTTATTTTTCTCTTAAGTAAGAAAGTTCTTGTTTTATGTGAAAAAGCTCCTGTCAGCTCGTGCTACACTTATTTCGACTGTTAAGCTGAAACGAAACTTGTAGTCTGAAAATTGATATTTGTTCCTGATCATCAAAATCGAGAGCAATGTGAACAATCAGGGATTCTCAAGGTACAAAGCTTAGTTTATTTGAAGCACAGGAGAGGATAAATGATTGTTAAATATCAGTGCGCGTATCGTATAATTGCATCATTTGAATAAAAAATTAATTATTATCCACCTTAGATTTTCAATCGAGTATTCATCAGAGATAATAATGACTAAGTTAATCTACCTTTATTTGCTCACGTTCAGCTTGTCTGTCCTGTACGTTATATGTTGACTACAACTGCCAACTTCTTAATGACAAAGTAAATAAAAACATCTCCAGTCCATATATTATAGCAGCGCTCGTCAAAACCGTGTCCCACAACACTGTCTTCATCTATTTTTCATCGAGAATTCCATACATATAGACTATTTACATTGCTGGAATGGAAAATGCTCTAATTTCAATTGTTCGTAAGTAAATCATTTTTGTGTGTCGGCTTTTTAGCAAGTCTATAGCTTCAGTTTAAGGGAAGATGATTCTACTGTGAAGTAACCGGACTCCGACTTTTGAGCTAGCACCATACATTCAAACAGTAAACAATCAGTAGCCTTACTGTAAGCAATAATCATAGAGTAGGGATATATAGGTAGACTGTCGACTCAAAAATGTATCTGTATGCCGTGAAAAATTTTATATCAAAAGATTCAGTTTTTTGCGGAGATTACGTTCCCGTGGTCCAGAAAATTATTTGAGCAGTTTTAAAAAAGTCAAAATTTTGCAAATTAATATACTACCGAGATGACGCCCCCTGTATAAGTAGTATGAAACAAGTTGGATATCAAAAGGAATGAATATTTGCTAATAAGCATCATAACTAAACGGAAATTTATTCTGATTATCAAGGCAATTTCATGATCCGTATCATAATGGAAGTCTTCATAAAAAAGTCGCGATATTATTCTTGCTTTCTTAGCTGAAATTTTATGTTTTTTTACTTCAATTTTCACCGGCATGACTTTATGATTCAGTAAATTCATACTTCATATCTTGAATCTGAATAATGATGTGGACCCATTTACATCTTTCAAAGTTAATTGAAATCAATGTCTTTGATTATGTGATTTTGCTCTGCCAGTGGCAGGCTGCCTGTGATATGATCACGCTTAAGAAAATACTCTTGAGGTTGAGCATGAAAGCAATAGTAACCCATCGAATTGCTAATTTAACAAACATTAAATTTTCAAGACTGTCATGAGAATCTGTGAAATACCATCATTCCTTCTGCATTACAATCATGATCACTCAATTCCGTGGCAATTCCATCAAAACTGCAAAAATTTGCATATGTACAATTACTAACTATATCGCTCTCGAGTTTATTTAACAAAATCGAAAGTGTATACAGATCAGGGTTGGTCAAAACCCACCCGGTCAGAAAGAAACCCGATTTCACCCATCCGGCGGGCGAAATCGGGCGGGTGAAATCGGGTGAAATCGGGCGAAATAGATTTTTCCATATTATGCCATTTTTTCGATGCTTCTAATTAAAATACAGTAATGCCAATTCATTTTTCTGATTTATTGACTCTGCCTCTTCTCAAAAATCATCGTATGGAATGTATACAATTCCGTAATCTACATGTTTCTTACTACAACACCAAATATTGAAAAGGAAAAGGAAAACCGAATAATATGTCAACGTCCGATGTTTTCATTGCGCAAGAAACTTAACGCCTATGCTGATATGATGCCCATTGTCCATCCCTGACTCGCCGGACATCAGACATCCTGGATTTGTCAACAGCGGACTGTAGTGATGCATTCGTGAGATGATGGGGAATTCGGGAGAGCGCACTCATCTTGGTTGACGCTGCTGGTCGCATGTCTTTGGGTGGCTGGTGCAGTCGAAAGTGCGTAAGATAAGATCGATATTGGCAAACAATGATTTAAAGCCACTGCCCACAAGTCTGGTCATTAATGTTATTATCGCATACAAAAGACACTCAGAAATGATGGGGAGTTCGGGGTTCCGCGTGCGTGGTACGCGCGCGTCATTACTGATACCGCAGCAGGCTGCAAGTCTGCGACGGACACTTCGGACCATAAGAAAGAGCGTGCGTCCTCGATTTCACATTTTGTGCTTTGTTCGTTACTCCGTGAAATCGCAGACTTGCTACTTACTGCTCCCAAATGTGTCTCAGACTGACTGATTTTCCATTTATCGTTACTGGAAGTACAACCACGCCGATTATTCTGCTACTCTGTACATTGATACATTAACAATTCCAACTCCACAAAAAAGGTAAGCAAAAACTTTTTCCTCCCTCTGATACAAGTACGGTATCGATTCCACTAAATATACTACATATGTATAGTCATCAAGCAATCCTTAATATATATTTTACGTCCATACAATAAGAGATGTCTTCATATTTATATTCTTAAATATCGTTTTTAATCCTGCTTAAATTTAATTTATTAAAACTTTTGAACTCAAAATATGTTACTCTACCATACACTACTTGTTACGCGATTAAGTACAAATAAAAATGAGGCAAAATATTACAAATCAGTTAACTAATTAGCATTATTGTCTTTTGTCTTGTTATACGTAAGATTATTCAATACATATGTGTCAAGTACTTACTTACTGATAGGTCACCCGGACATAAAAATTGCAAGCCTTCTAACAATGCCTACGTGAGAATATGGATTGAATTTTTATATTTCGGTTATATTTATCTTTGGATTCTTACATGATTTTACATACGATTTATTATTACATACAGGTGATATACGTTTAGTATAGGCCTACTGTAATATGTATCGTCTATGCATTCATATTTAGTATTATTCTGTTATTTATTAATTCATAATGGTGCATATACGAGATAGACTATACAAACACATCAGTTTAGTTTGCATACTTAACATCTACTTTTTTGTTAGGGTAAATGAATAGACATTTTCATGTTATTGTTTTTCATGTTTCATGTTATGTTTTCACTCATTGTCAACTAAAGAACTCGCATACAACCAATTTTTTAGGATTTCAAACCCCTCCTCTATAATCGAATCTTAAGATTTGAACGGATCGCTTTTTTCTGGATTTTTAACCCGCTCTCCTTTAGGTGATTACGTAATTCTTGATCGAACCTTCCTTCTTTTTGTAGAATATGTAACTCATACTTAAGGTGATTTCGACTATTGAATATGATTTTATCTTTCAGAATGATCATTCAAACTTGTGCGACTGCGTGAAGGGGTGGCTCAAACTACTTGAGGATGATAGTATTGAATCTCGCTTCAAGAAGAATATGACGAACTGGCATCTGTTAGCCTATCTATTGGATCCTCGCGATCAGGCAGATTGGCCAATACTGCCTGACGATCTTGCAAACCAGGCAAGACATCATGTGATGGAGATGGGATTTATTCAGCCACTGGCCGCAGAAGAAACAATGGACACTTCTTCCGGGTTCCCGAAACTAGTCTTCAATACCCAAATCAAAGCGGTACATCCCACCAAGTATTGGGCATATGTATCGAAAGTTACTACCGAACAAACTTTTAAAGAATTTGCAGACATGACGTATAAAATCTTTCTTTTTCCTCCATCTTCAGCCGGCATCGAGCGAGTATTTTCTACTGCCGGCCTGATTCAATCTAAATTACGAAATAGACTCTCTGTCACGAAGGTTGGCCGTCTGGTGACGGTCTCAAGACTTCTAAGATCTATTGAGGAAGACGATGATGAAGCTGTAGAACTGGAGGAGACTCTAGAAGATGTATAAACATTGTTTTGTATCAATTGTTAGATTTTCGCACCTCGAAGTCGTTTCGTCAAGCTATGCGTCTCTATTTTGAATGTTGAGTTAGTTTTAGTAACGATACTATACATACAACAATCCAAAGTAATTGATTGTTCAAAATAGCCTTAGATAGAGGATGACGGGTCTAGTCATATTATCCGACAAAAGATACTCTCATCAATATTCATTATTAAAGAAGATAGTTCGTATCAGAAAATAGGACTAAATCCTTCAATTTCTGTACCAATCTGGTCAAATATTTCTAACAGCCAGTTTCTTTGGATGTAAATGTAAGTTATTTCAGTGGTGTATACTAATTATAAATTTCCTTCTGTTTGATGTGGTGAGAGAAGTCCTTTTTATTGATAAAAATAATGTATTAGGACCAGGTCTTTCGACCACACCAAACGACCATCCTCAGATAATCCGAAAAAAAATAAAATGAATCGAAATTATGATATGAAAGTTCGACGAAACGATCTGCGTATTATTTAGCTTTAGTATCAGTAATACTGCTGACAGTTGGGCCTATATTTTTCTCTAGGCCTATATTTTCTTACTTTTTGAATACTGGTATAACAAACAGATATTTGGTGATCGATGTTTAGATGACTCATTAGATCTTCCCCGTTTTGACCATATTTTTTTATATAAAGTTCAATTTATAGATCTCTACACATGTGTTTTATCTCTGATAATACAATAATAGAAAAAAACTTATAAATTTTAGATAACAGCCAATCTTGTGTAAAGTGTTCGTAAATGTAGGTGAGAGAATAACTTCATATGATTCCTTATTTAGATAGCCTGTAATTATCTGAACATTTGGTACAGCTAAAATACAATAACCTATACTATAAGTACTCACCGATATTTTCTCATGATATTGTATTTTAATCATGGTTTACATTACAATGATGTGTGCAATGTAGTTTGATTTTTCAATAAAATGATAATTATATAATAAGAGATTACCTCTTCATTTCAAGAAAATCGAAATAACTAGATTAAACCCGAAAAAACCCGCCCGGATAGAACCCGACAAAACCCCGGGTGGGTTTTTTTGCCGAGCAACCATGATACAGATTGGGGATTTAATAAATGCGGAGTTTCCACTCTACCTAATATACTTACTGTATGGTAATAATAGCTAACTGTAATATTAGAAAGACGACATGTGATTACTGAAACCGATGCATGAGGAAATGGTTGAAATGGGAATCACCTTATAGTTGAGTCATTCCTGAGCGTTCTGGCTAAAACTCGACCCACATGCTACGGAAGGTGAAGACGGATTAAACTTCAGGAACTATAATAATTTTCAATGAAATTTAGTTTATAGTAGCGAGCATTTTCTGGCATATATTTAGCATTCAACAACATTCGCTTTCACTAAAATCAATCAGACAAGGAAAAATACGACGAACTGTTGAAATATTTTCTAAATTTAAATCTAACAGGCTGGTAAATGAATGAATGTTATGCTGATAAATCGTAGTGGCTGACCGGTTATTTAAAGATAAATTCATCAGAAACATTGTGATGTGGACAATTAATTAACGGAATCACTTTGATGATAACAATCTTGCTGTTAACTCTGCAACGCTAAAGTAACCGGTAAGACCCGAGAAAAACGAGTCAGTCAATTAATTTTTTTCTTTGCGATATGTAGAGACAATCAAAGTGAGATTTCTTGATTTTTCATAACTTCCAGTAATTATTCTATTTGTCTTCACCATGTTGTTGTTTTAGCCCACTAAAACCCAAAATAACAATACTGCGTGTAAATTTTTGAAACATGTGCCGTTTAAGAGTCCTATGCGTATATGTAATATAGTCTTTAGGTTGTACATGCATTAAATCACAAGCGGTACAGAAATAAATTGAAGAGGTCATAAGGTCAGTATCTAATACAAGAGCATTGGGTCAATTCACTGTGTACTGAATGTAAATGTCAAGCCTTGTTTAGGATGAATGGTATTAATGTGTCCTCATCTCATTTTGATAAAAAAATATGTTCGCATTCATGTTTGGATTCGTGTGCGTTTTGTTTGCATGTTGTTAGTAATCGAAGTTGCTTTTGTTATTAGAAGTTTTCTCAAAACATGTATTCAGAGTAGTAGATAGATTTATTGACAAATTTATGTACTACGAATAGGGCACTAACTTTGGCACGAAGCCGAAATTTCGTGCCGCTTAGCGCCTAGTTAGTGCCTTTCAAGTGCATCGAGGTACCAGTAGGCGCCACTAGGCACTAATAGGCACTAAACCAAATGTTTGTTTATCCAATGAAATCGAAGGAAAAATCAATGGGCACGAAATCGGCACTATGAACTTCGTGCCTACTCGTGCCTTGTGTTGGTTAGAATTGATACCTAAATTTCGTGCCTGATTCAGGCAAAATTTCGTGCCCTAGAGTTTTTATAAGAGTTTTTATGCTCTAGAGAAATTTTATATGTTTTCTCCGATCAAACGAAAAGTACTAAACCCAGAGTCATAATTTTTGATATGGGATGTCTTCAGGTCATTTCCTATGATAAGCATGTGCTATTATCATGCATCTAATCGTCAATGTATGTGAGAATGTGGTTGAATTTGGATAAAGTTGCTCACAATGTTTGTGTTTGCCGACATTGCTCGCCAAATCTAAATGTGCTTAGCTTTATAGACAGGGGTGCATGAAAGTGAAAGGAAATGACCTGAAGACATTCCATGCCAAAAATTATGACTCTGGCCTTAGTACTTTTCGTTTAATCAGAGAAAATACACAAAATTTCATTTTAGTCAAAAACTGCAATCTGCGTCCCATTGGATTTACATATGTGTTTTTTTTAATCTTTTCTGACAAGAAGAGGAACTCACTAGAACTCGGCAGACGTGCCGATTCGTAGTGGGTATAAGGTGTACATCATTCTGTGAAAGTCTCACTTTCGGCCTCGTTCGCTGCAGAAACTCGTTCTGGCTGCCGGACTAAGACTTCCGTAATTGTCAGGAAGTATAAATTCACATCAATGTCGGCTTCATCGTCAGAACAGGTTAATGTGATATCAACGACAATTTCATTAGCATATTTGGCTGCAAAGACACATAATTTCGACACATCCGAAATCGGACATTACAGGATAACATTCTAAAATTTGTGTTTTTACAAGGTGGTCAAAAATTAATCGTAATTTAATAAGGTAAAGCGTTCAATTTTCTCACTCCGTTTTAGTCGCATCTTCATTGCAACGGATATTTCCAAAATGGTTAACAAAATGAAATAAATTTTCTAATTTGTGAAATTCTGCAAAAAGAAGCAGGAAACATGGAGTAAGTATATTAGGTAGAGTAGCAACTCAGCATCAATTCAATCCCCTTTGTGTATAAAGTTTCGATTTCATTAAATCAACATTAGTTGAGACCCACATACCACATCTGAGATGTGTAACTGGATTTTGGAGAAATTTGTACGGAATTGACTGATCATGACAGCAATACTGAAGGAATATTTACAAATTGTCCGTGTCATGTCAGTCTTGGAGTTAGTTTGCCAAATTAACAAACAATTCGATGGGTAAAATGCTCAGCTTTAGGGCCTACTAATGAGAATAAATTTCATAATATTTATATAGAGGCATCAAATCCACAGTACAAAAACGCAGGAACAATTTGCAACAATGTAGCTGCAGCGTAAACTGTGGAGTACGAAAGCTGGTTGATTTTGAATACGAAACCAATGTACAAAAGGAGAATAAGAAAATGTACGAAACCACCATTGTTCGTGTTCATACATTACGAAAGTGATTGGCTTGCCTATTGGATGGTATAGATGAACCAATAGGAAAGCCAATCGAATTCGTACATTTTGTTATTCTCCTTTTGTACATCGGTTTCGTAAGTAGCTTTGGTATCATAGTTTACAGTGTGCTCAAAAAGTGATCAAATGATTTTTTAGACCGTAGGAGCGCAATCTCCATAAAACTGAATATTTTGATATAAAATGTTCACTATGCTGACATTTTCATGAGTCGACAATAAAGTTGGTAATAAATGGTAATAATAGTAATAAAGTTGATATCAACGGTGGAAATCATATTAAGTCTTTTAGAAAATCATGGATATGTTTCGATTAACAAATACTGATGCCTTCAAGTCAAGATTTTACTATTATCTACTCTAGATATTCACGAATTTTGATGAGACTTAGGATATTTTCGACTCTTTGAAATTCTCCGATCAGTGCATTTTTTCTTACTAAGCCGCAGAATACACTAGGTGACATGCCACGCGTGATTCACGCGTAATTACGGAACACCCCAAACATCCGTGGTTAAGGACATTCTACTCTTCTACCCGCGTACATACGCGCTGCACTACCCGGGTCAGAAATCACTTTATCTGATGCTGTTAAAACATGGGAAATGCTTATGAATACGCGCGGGCGACCGTTTACAGTTTGCGCGTCATCTATGGTTGTCCTTGTTGCCGCTTGAACCACGGATGAACCGCTAAGCATGTTCTGTCTTCCCTGAGCATGAAATTGAGGTCATATCACACTGTTTAGCCTCTGATACATGCAGACATATGAGACGCAAAGTCTATATAACAGGACTGCCAAATATACTAACTTATATAACTTATATTGCAGCAATATCCCGCATAGCCACGGATGTTTGGGGTCATGTGTAATTACGCGTGGTTCACTCGTGAATTACGCGTGATTGAGCGTGGCATGTCACCTAGTCTATTGTCCTCCACTGTGGCGGTGTTGCGTTCATTGGATGTGCAGCTGAACGCTACAATGCGAATCATTTCCGGTAAAATCCGCAGTACTGAGATAGAATGGTTGCCAGTTCTGTGCAATATTCCTCCTCCGGCAATCCGACGCGAGAATATCACCTGACGGCTCCTTGACTCACTGCAGGCAATTCCAAACCTCCGCTTGCTGGACGACATCTATGAACTACCGAGACTCCGCTTGGTTTCACGTCATCCGATTTGGTACGACCTACCTCCAGCAAACGACTTCGACACGACTGCAACATGGCGGATCGCCTGGGCGAATTCAAACGTGAAAAGCAAATGGTTGATTGAAGATTGTCGGACTTTCAACTACCACGATGTCGATGGACATTCCTGAACCGTTCCGAACAGGAGTAGGTATCTGCGCCCATACTCTACATAAATGGGGTGCTCGACGTGCACCCGAGTGCATTTGCAGCTTATATTGGATTGGGGCACAAACTGTGCATTTTTTTCATTAAATTGAGCCATGTCTCCACAGTTTGTCAGACACTGCTGTGGAATGGCTTCAAAACCACTCAACATCAAATTTTTTATGTGATTGACTTTTTTTGGATGCTAATATATGCTCAGATGAAAATTCGATAATCTGAAATGTCCATCGTCACTGGTCCTTTTGTCGCACATCTTTTGAGTATCTAACGTGCAATGCCTTTCATTGATCATAAAACTCAACATCGCACTTTATTTTCAGTGCTTTGCTCCTTTACGTCACTCAGCACTCAAATACGAAGAGATCTTCACCTTATAGAAAAAAAAGTACCCCCATTCGAAGCATATCGTCTCTGTCAAACTATGAAAATGAGGATTGCAAACGTCTCTCTGGATAATATCGGGAAAATAGCCGATAAGATGAAGTCAAAGAACATAAATGTCTCGTGGATAGGCTTGAGGAAAATCGTTCCTTTCACCAATAAGAGGGCAATTGATTCTTCTTGTCCAGTGATTACCGATTCAAAAAAAATGCTCGGATATCTGCGATGGGTAACTGGAGTAAGCGCAAGCACAATCCTATATGAAAAGATCAAAACGTTTGTACTACAAAATCTCCTCGATATCGGTGCTTGTAATGCTAAGTGCTTTGTAATTATGCCATCAATACACAGATCAAATCCAAATCGAGGGATTCAGTTGAAGAGTGATGGCAAGCAAAAAATGTCTGAAATAAAGACACATCAGTCCACTGTTATTCGTGACAGATATTGTTTTGAGGAATATTCTTCAATTTGTGAAGCAGGTAAGGCCTTCCGCTGTGTACTTGAAAGCCATTCAAGACACAAGCCAGTACACTGTTAAGCAAAGTGGTCCGTAGTGAAGAAACGAAGGGGTCCGCATTACTATGTATGGTCACTGAAGTTCCAAAGGAGTCTATATAGCGACTTACAGGTTAAGATGATTTGAAGATTTGTGGGCCGCTTAAGGGTCCCACTATTTTCTTTTTACTTCAGTATTTACCCTATTATTTAAAAGTATTTTAATATTAATTTAAATATTAAGACAAGTAACCTGGCAATTGATAAATTTATCAATGAACCAGCGACGTTGGAACTACAGTCAGACGTCAGAGGTCAAACCTGCCCACAACTGATGAGGCCCAGTAGGCCGAAGCATGTCTCGTGGTGGTTACATCTGTTGAGATCTGATAAATTAATTTGAATAATAGTGATAATTTTAATTATCATTAGTACTCGTATTATTTAAAAGCATTTAAGAGCTTACCTTCAGATACCCACACTGTAGTAACCCCATTATTCACTTTCCATCTCTTTATAAAGATGATTCTTCTTACAATTCTTCGATTGATTTGTCTATGTATATAAAATACTTTGTAAAATGTTTGCAACTAACATTACCAATGAAGATAATAGACTTTTGTCGTTTTCTACAGATTTCTGCAATTCTTATAATCATTTAATAATTATGTGCTTTATCCATAATAAGATGAGCCCTACACGTAGATGACTTTGTCTGTCATTTCAATTTTCAAATGAGGCTTTTTGACACCTGTGAAATATGCTCACAACACTACTTATAAATTCATCGGACCTGCTTTCTCTTTTGTGCCTTAAATATGCACCCATCCAGAATACGAACTGCATTTGCTTCTTCGGACCTTTATTTGTGTCATTTAAATACGCACCTTATCCGGATTTAATACAGAAGTGCATTTTTCTATCAATTTTACTTTGTATTACTCTACATAATTGTCATACCTGGACGAATCATTTACAAAGAATATGTAATTCAGAAAATGTGTCTGATAAATGTCAGATCTTGCTATACTGACCCTCTTACACCCATAATACCGACAAGGACCGTTTTGCCTGGCAGTGTGCGTGCAAGAGGGGAAACAAGGATGGCTGCTGAAATTTTTAAATGTTTTGATAATGTGACAAACGCATTTATGCAATCTATTTGATTTATTTTGTCAAATGCATTTTGATCATGAATAAAACTTGTGTGTAGCAGATTCAGGAAGGAACGAATACTGTTTACATGAAAATAGCTTAAAGGAAATGAAAGTTGGAACTGTGTGCTACGTGCGCGGAGCTTGTTGAAGCACCGTGCAGGAAGCGGGACTTACATTTTATTAATGTAAGTCCATAAAATTTAATGGAAAAATGTTTTCGGCTGCTATGTAACTTTAATTCTATGACAGTCACTCGCGCATGATTAAGCCGTCAAGGCGAAGCGTCGCACCGAATTAAAGTTGCGTAGTATTCGAAGTCGTTCTTACTTCTAATTCTATAATTGAACCGAATGCTTGGAGACCTCGACCTCTGGGCCCTCTCATTGTATGTCCATGTCTAGCTGCTGCATAACCAGGTGAAATACGAAAGACTGGCCTAGATATTTCAAATACCTTGCAATGCACAAACAGGAAGGGCCTGACTACTGAAGAATGAAATAAGTAGTAAAACATAGCATGAAAATATGTGCAAAGCTACAAATCCAAACTTGATGAGATTATGTGTTCCTTTTATACACACAGCGGACGCCTTTCTCTCTTAATGATTTCTCAGCTAATGATCGCAATTATCAGTTTTTTTTATCAGATCTCGCCCGTCTAATAATTCTGAATCTATCACGAGGATCAGTATGCAGATCTGTGCAGGTAAGGAGGCGTTTTGTGACACCGGAGGCATCAGACATCCTCAGAGTAGAAGAATATCTATATGATAGCTTCTAACTTCTGGCGTATTGTCCGATATCTTTGTGGAGGACAAACTGCACATTCCATTTCCAGCTGGTTCAGATGGCTCAGATGTTCAGATAGTTCCAAATCGATTTCAGATCTACATAAATGAATTTCAGACTTTTCCAGATGAATTGGAGATTCTCCAGTTGAATCTAAGATCCTTTCAAAGTTGAGTTTCTGACAAATCTGAAATTCAATTAGAGAAATCTGAAATCCATTTGATGTCTGATATTCAGTTGGAAAGATCTGAAATAGACATGGAGGGTGCAGTTGGTTCCAAAAGTTAATATGCAGGGATGATAGAGAAGTTTTTGGTCTTTGAATATTACACAGTCTTTTCAAACGACTGCAACAAGTCTCCAAAACAAAGGCAAAAACGTGAATCACCGAAAAAAAAATTCAAAATTTTCCATTTGCATCACTAGTCTGGCCTTACTTTTCGTAGGTTTGTGTCAGTGTATTGCGAAGTTCTTCTGGTTAATAAATGTCTTTCTCACAAGGCAATGATGACTTGATCCAAGGAAATCCTTAAGCAAAACACTCTTGGAAAATGATTATTATACAAAATTTGTGGGTAAACATATGACTACTAGATATGCAGGAAGTCACAAAAAGTCCACTTAAAAGGAAGGTGCATGTCGAAGTTTCTTGGTGAATCATCGGCAAATCATAAGAAGATCAAAATGTGAAGAGATGATGCATTTAATGCAGGTGATGTCATGGTAATGATCTACCAAGACTGCTGTGACAAAGTCACCCACGGATCATGTTCTTGTGTCGGCCATCTCAAGCGTCAATTACAGATTTTGTTAAAGTTGCGGTAACAATTACATTGCTGGTAGAAGCGGAGAATGGACGACCAAAACTTCGAAAATAATAGAAAGTCTGATGAATCTCCGCTGTCACAAAACGCCTCCTTCCTGTGTAGATCCGCAGTCGGATCCTCGTGATAGATTCAGAATAGTCATGGGATGAGATCTGGCAGAGAACTGATGATTTTAGAGGCTTCATTAAGAAAGAAGAAAGGGCCTTCTCTGTGTGTATAAATGGAACACGCAACATTAACCCTTACACAACCTTCGGCTTCGGGGATCGGATGCTTTCCACCCCACGCGAGTTCATTTTGCTGCAAGTAGTGTTGCAACGAATATTGTTTTAAAGGTGGATTTCTCATCGGATTGATCCTACCGATCAATAGGTCGCACATTGACAGGTAAGTGTGTGATGACTGTATGAAACTATGTGCACATGTAAATTGAAGTCTAAATTGTGTCCTACCTCTGATATCCTGCGTCCTTGAATGTGTCCCTGTTGTAGCAAATGTGGGAGTGTTGTTTGGAAAAGTATAGGTATATTATAAAGACTTGTGGTCAATATTTTATTACGAGTCTGCAAAAATGGATCAAGATAAGCGGCATCCTTCAAGCACATCCAAGACGGAATAAAGAATATCCCCGAATCAATGAAGGTGAGTTGTGCAAGCTATGTGTGTGCAAGCTATGATTGTTGCTTGTTTTGTTTCACAACGCGTCATTCTCTGATTCTGTATTTCCACGTGTCTTTCGAAGATGCCGTCGTTGTCTTGCGTACGTATAAATCGGTGTCATCACCAAACACATTTACCAAAGATATAACTTGCCTTTAGCTTTTTTCAAATGCTTTTAATTGATATCAATTGCTTTCTCATTTTTTTGAAGCGCTTCGCTCTCTTGAGGTTTTGGTCTTTTAACGCTCAGAGACCTGAGCTTTTTCACACCTTCTGAGACCTGATGGAGGGGGTCAAGTGGACCCCTTTTACAAATTCTTAGTTTACCTGCTTAAATTGATATCAAATCATTACCAAACTTGATTTTAAGTAAAACGATGATGCTTGCGTGTAGGAAGTTGATATAACTAGTACCAGTGGGCCTCCTTGGCCTATCTACCATACTTCTATTGATTCAATTGAAATGAAATAACACATGTAGATTCATTGTCAAAAATGATGAGGGGTTGATATATCCTCAGCACAAAAAATAAAATAGAAAAATGTGGCTCCGATTGAGGACAAAAGTAGTTTTAGCCTTTTTTCTTACTTGCAGTTATCATTCAGTGGTTGTCTATGAATAATTGTGGCTTGTCATATTCTGTCTTCAGGTTTGTTATTCGTCACTGGTGTTACAAAACTTTCATAGAAGCTAAGAGTTGACTTCGACAAATTCAATATTGTGTCATGCAAGTATTGCACTTACATGTACTTCTTATGGCTGAAGCTTGAATACAAGAATATTCATATCAATCTCGGATATTTACATGATAACAATCCATTTTTGTCGCTGACGCCTCACTTTGTGCACCACCAGTGACAAATAGCCCTTTATGGAAAGCGTAATTCACAAACTGCTATTGGATTTCAAATATTGCATCACGCAGTAGCAGCAAGTACACTTGCGAGCATGCTTTCTCACGATCAATAATTCCGAAATACTGGAGAGATTCTTTCATCGTTTTTTATTTCCATCCGCTACTTCTTTCGTCTTCATTACTTTTTGTGTTTTTAGTTGGGTTTAGTTTTTCATTTTCTGGTGCATGACATGCATGCTGCGCCTTCGCAAGAATTTATGTAGCTCTAACTGTTTTAAGTAATTTTTGCTAAACGCTTTGTAGCACGTCAGTCCATGCTTCAAGTAGCAACTGCGTTGTTCACTTGAGTACAGTTAGAAGGAGACACAAAAGTTTTCCTGAAATTATTTTTTGGAAACCTCCGCAATGTTGTGAAGACGTACTGTCTTCTGGACCCGATGAGCACCAATAATCTCTATTTTGCAGATGTGGGAATGAAGACAATGCATTCTGCTTTATGATGTACAGTAAGTATTGCCTCAACTTGTCATTTCTCCTTTTTAGGCCATGCTTGATGCTCGAGTAAATCAATGCAAAAGAGTACATTTCAGCTATATCTCAGAGTCCCTGCACTCTTTGATATCGACGTTTACCTTCGTTATGATCAATCAGTATTCTGTGCGACATTTTTGAGGATTCCATTGGTATCTGAATGCCTTCTGATCAATTACTTGGTTTACGTGTGCTTCTACATTGTATATTTGTTCCTGAGAGTAAAGAAGTGCGTGTAACGTCGTTGCTTCTCACGAATTGCTTAATTTCTTGCATTTTACATACTTGGTGGAATGAGTGTAATCAGTGCGGAACAGAGCAGAATTCTGGAATGAAATTCGCCGAATATTTCTGCTGCATGTATTTGTGTCTGCAATGCCAGCATTGTAAATCATCAGATACTTTGCTTGAAACATTCTACCAGCTGAATATGTCCTTGAAATAAAATCACCAAAAATTTTTATTGAGTAATTTTCCTTTTATTTCACATTCATTCGAGACCGTTTTAACAACTGATTTCGCTCCTGTAAGTGAGACGCTATATTGAATCTATGAATTGATTTTCAGCTCCGGGATTCACTCTGATATGTCGCTATCAGTCATCATAATCATCGCTCCAAACGCTCCATCTAATTAACTGTCTTTTTTTGCCTTTAGAACGTTAAAACTTTTTTCTCAACAAATGCGCGTGTTTTAAAATGGCAGCCAGAACGAGTTTCTGCAGGGAATGAGGCCGAAAGTGAGATTTTCACAGAATGATGCACATCCAATACCTACTACGAATCTGCACGTCTGCCGAGTTCTAGTGATGTCTTCTTCTTGTCATGCAAGATCAAAGAAAAGCACATGTAAATCAAATCGGACTAAAATGAAAATTTGTATGTTTTCTCTAATTAAGTGAAAAGTACTAAGCCCAGAGTCATAATTTTTGACATGGAATGTCTTCAGGTCATTTCCGTTTATCTTCATGCACCCCTGTCTATGAAGGTAAAAGCATTTAGAATTGGCGAACCTTTTAATGTCGGCAAACAAAAACATTGTGTGCAACTTCTCCACATTCAACCACATTCTCACATGCATTGCCGATCAGAAGTTTGATAATAGCACAAGCACATCATAGGAAATGACCTGAAGACATTCCATGTCAAAAATTATGACTCTGGGTTTAGTACTTTTCGCTTAATTAGAGAAAACACACAAAATTTCATTTTAGTCAAAAACTGCAATCTTCGTCTCATTGGATTTACATGTGTTTTTCTTTGATCTTGTCTGACGAGAAGAGGAAATCACCAGAACTCGGCAGACGTGCAGATTCGTAGTAGGCATAGGGTGTGCATCATTCTGTGAAAGTCTCACTTTCGGCCTTGTTCTCTACAGAAACTCGTTCCGGCTGCCGGACTATAAAGGTTCATTCACATTGGACCTCGAAATGAGTAAACTAAGCTACTGGACTTGTTTTTCATGAGGTAGAAGGATGGCGATGTAAGATTGATTTAATATATGGTATGTGCTTCCGGAGCGGATCGCCAATTTCCCGGAGGGCTGAGCGCAAGAAAATATTTGCACTCACTTCCTCCGATCTTGAAATTTACATCCCAGGTAAATAATACATTCAGTCATGGAAAAGCAATTTCTTCAACCATCGGCATAATCCTAGGCAAATTTCCACAAAGGGTTTCAGCATGAGTTTTAGGATCGTAACACATTGACATCAAATACGATGTCGCTATCCTTTTGATTGTTTCTACAGAACATGCATTCATGCGCGAAAATAACTGAATACTTTGACAAGAAGAGTTGGAATTGCGGAGATACAGGATGCATTAAATATCTTGCAACTTTGATACGTGTGTTGAAATATTCATGTCAGCAAGGAACTTGAGAATTCACGTGGAATCTTCGCTTGACGAGCAATCTTTTTAGATTCAAAATAAAAGCGTTTAGTAGCAAGAAATACAAGAGTGTACAATAAATGTCACGAATAATAAATCTACAATAAAAACAGAAAATCCAAAATATCTACTAAACTGCCTCGGTCAACAAAAAACTTGTGTTCAACAGGACTGTGCCTTTCCCTTAAACCATGCTTATTACAAGAAAAGTATAAAAAAAACTTAAAAGTCTCTAAATCTAGTGCAATTGAAGATGGGGCTGTAAAAAATACAAATCAACTCACGCTTTTGATGGACGAAATCTCATTTGAGAGCTCAATCTCATTCGGATCCATCTTCAAAGTCTTGCACCATATACAGTGCGTTCATAAAGTCACTGTGCACCTCTTCTAACTTTGTTTTGCCAAAGAAAAAGGTCGTAATCTTACAATTGTAGATATCTATTACATGCACAGAGTCACTGGCTCGTTTGGGAAGCTCAACTGAGTAGCTTGCGACATTCAACATGATCTAAAATTTGAATTTAACTTCACATTTGTCAGCTACTAACTCGGTGAAGATCAGTACGTTGCATTTCGAAGCTAAGCATGGTATGCTGTCAATGCGAGAGAAGAACTTCTTGGTCGAAAATGTTTTTCGCGCCAATGGGGAATATACTAATGAGGTGAAGAAGGGGTTTTTAGAAAGACTTCCTACATCTGATTTGCCTCATCGAAATGTTGATTGGAGTCCAATCAGTGAGTTCAGAAAAGCTGACTCGGTGCACGATCCATCACGCTCAGATCGACCATTAGGCCCTAATCTTAAGTGATAAAAAAAGTTATTCCTGAAAATGTTATTTCTGAAGCTATGACTCATTGCCCAAACAAGTCGATGCGTCGCTTATCCCAAGAAGTGGGTCTATCTCTCGGGGCGGCTCATCCTGCTGTAAGAAAGAACATAGGCCTATATCCGTACCGCATCTCTGACCAACATGAATTGAATGATGCCGATCAGGACAAGCGCTTGTAATTCAAGTACTGTGTTTGGTTCAAGGAAAATCTAAATGTAAATAATGTTCTCGATAAGACTTTCTTTTCTGATGAAGCTTGGTTTCATCTATCAAGGCATTTCAGTAGTCAGAGTTCCCGCATATGGTCTAGTGAAAACCCACACGAATTTGTTGAGAAGCCATTACATTCTCTTATGTCAAGACTACAAATGCTTGGGCCGATATTCAACTACTATTGCAAAAATTATTTGACAAAATGATTGCTTCACTCGTTGACGAATTAAGTGACGATGAAAGTTTGACTACTTATTTCTAGCAAGATGGAGCAACTGCGCGTACCGCCAATTCCTCAATTCGATATTTTAGTGGAATATTTCAAACAAGTTATCTCTGAAGGAGTTTGGCATCCTAAATCCTGGATTTGAATGTCTTGGACTTTTACTGGTTAGCGGTGAAGCAGGAGGTTTACGGAAGCAGGTCACGAAATCTACAGGAGTCTAGAGAAAACAGCCGACAGCAAATTGACGCTATCAGGCACGAGGAAATTCACCGAATGTTTGAGAATATGAGACGTTGAATTGACATTTGTATTCGTGAACAGGGTGGACATTTTCAAATGTTTTTGTAGTATGTTTGTGATCACACAGAAGTCGAAGTTTCTACAAGATAAACTCCACTTTTTATAGTGCCGTGGCAAATTCTAAGCGACAAAGTATTGCGCATGCATTGATTTATTAGGTGCACAGTGACTTTATGAACGCACTGTACATGTAGACCGAGATCCTCTTATACACAAGATTCGAGATCTCAGGAGTGAGAAGGACAACTTAGTTCGTAGCCAATTAGTTGTTACAACGTGATTTAGATATTGCTTATCCACTAGCCGATCGACAAGAACCCTGATGAAATGATACGCCTCATGTCCGTTGCCTCCATGAGCACTGAAGACCAGTGGTGTGAGGGAATCAAATTCAGCTTCAATGACTCGTTCATTGTAGACTTTCTTTTTATCATGCTCACTCGATTCAAAGGCCTTTAAGAGGGAAGTAGCAGAGCAAGCTTGAGCATATGGATTGAAAATATTCACATCAAAAAATCCTCTTGCTGCAATATCCAAACGTGCGCGCTTTCACCATCAAGAGTTCTCGAGGAAAGATTTTCGCTAGAGATGCATAAGATGGGGTTCCATTTATGCATCAAGGGAAACTATTTTCAAAATGCATGCGGATAGATAACGCACTTCACAATGTATTCTTTGAATGTAGCCTCCTTTCAAGTAAGACATAACATGATCCACATTGAAAGCTTTACCACATCCACATTCTGATGGTATCCAGCGTAAATTCCATCTGTACCTTGACACACTAGAGCCCAAATCCACAAAACCCTCGTAGAAAAAAAGAAATTCATCATGATTTGAGATATCTATAATCAAAATGTTTACATGCTTGGATGATTAGTATTTTGTAATTAAATTTACTAAGTTATAAGGAAGTTGTATTAATGCAAAACTGGGCTCCAATGATGTGCATGCGTGTTTCATCCTGTTCCACATTAGAGCCCACTGTTGCATTTTCACAACAGCAGCAAAACTGAGAACTTATCATTCTGCTCCCAACTATTCCAGTAAACATTTATTCATGCACAATGAAACGTATATAAATCTAATTACGAATTTCTACCACAACATTAAGCAACCCTAGCAACACGCTTGACTTGAGAATTACACTGGCCGAGAAATAGGACATATGGGTCGTCGTGGACGGCACCTTTTCATCAT
This sequence comes from Prostheceraeus crozeri, assembly GCA_907163375.1. NCBI lineage: Eukaryota > Metazoa > Platyhelminthes > Polycladida > Euryleptidae > Prostheceraeus > Prostheceraeus crozeri. The sequence continues at coordinate 50,150 of CAJQUW010005508.1, forward strand.
TGGCAAGATAGGGGCACTGCATGAGTAGGTATTATCAACAAACGTATATTTATATCAATATTTACAAATGTACAATCTACAATCTTTGACCAATGTGCAATGTATCACAAATGACCAATCTACAAATGTTGAAGTTTCATCTGCAGTAGAGAAAGTGGCCAGCATGTGACAGTCCGTGACTTTGTTGTAGGTTGTAGATGTGTTCAGTGCTTCGCAGAAATTAAGAAATTATAAGTTGGTGCCTAAAAATTTATACAGCACCTAATTTGCAGGGTTAATTTTGAAAGACAAGCGTACGCTTAAAATGTTACTTAACAACTGCTATTTGCTGCACTGATGTCCAGGTAAGCGAAAACAAAATCGAAAGAAAATTCTATTCTTGTGATTTATCACTATCATATACATGAATGTCTGTAGAATTAATCTGAAATTTAGTATTGCCTATTTGTTTCGACTATTTCGCTATTGCGATTGGACCCCGTTTAGCTATTCGACAGAAGTCGCTGTGTAGATCCAGAGTCAGCGATTGCATCAGAACTCCTACAGCACCGGAGTGGAGTTTTTAACTCCGATGCAAATGCACTGACCTCCATATGCAACAGACAGCAAAAACAGAATCAGTATATAATTTGTAATCAAATTTATATCTAAACAGGAGCACATATAAGTCACATTTTTATAAAGCCATAAAATGCCTATACGCCATGTTCAATATGTAGCGTAGGCTAGCCTTGACAATAACAATATTGTATAAATTTATTGATTAGTTGATACAAGTAGACAGGGTGAGAGATTTACATAAGAACATTTACATGAAAATGCGCTGTGATGATGCAGGCCTAATTCCGTGGAATCTTTTTTCAGATTTTAATGCCTGCACTGTGAGAAATATCAATATGGACATGAAATGTATTAAAAGTTCTGATCTTTGAATCATTTCTTGCTCCAATCATCATCAAAAACGACAAACACAGTCAAAATCATTTTTTCAAAAGACTAGGTGTGTTAAGTTGAAACATGTGTAAAGCATTTTTGACTTACCAGAATTTATTCTAGGATCAATAAAAACTGAAAATCTTCAACTAAAATTGAGTCGGAAATTGACTACAATCACTGAGTAACTTCCTGTGGCTAGCGTTCAAGCTAGTAACAAGCTGAATGACAGTCGGACTGAATTAGAGATGGAACTACTAATTAATTCTCTAGTCGATCCTGAGATTTTTACCGATGAATTGGACATGAAGTTTGACAGCTTCATGTTGAGAAAATGAAGAGAGTCAAGCTGCTGTAGTTCACCTACCGCTTGATTTTACAAGTAATAAAAATACTTTTATTGTTCAACTGAAGTAGTGACATATTTCTGATATATATACAAATAAAGAGAAAAAACAGGAAACGCAAACGGCGCCAAATAAGTAAAATAAAAATCAGCCAGATTCTCAAATAATGCTTTATGCTGATCGATTTCGCAGAATTGACTGCTTATCAAGGCATTAAATAAAGATGTGAGAAAATGTGAGAAAAGGGTAGATGCATGAATTCTTCATACCTTCAATGTCTAATGTATTATATATATATATATATATATATATATATATATATATATATATATATATATATGCATGCATCCTCTTCTCACTTTTTATTAATGCCTTGATAAGCAGTCAAACTGTGAAATCGATCGGCATAAAGCATTATTTGAGAATCTGTCTGATTTTTATTTTGCTTACATATATATATATATATATATATATATATAATAAATAGAATCAAAAATGGCAATAATATAAGAAATCTACAAAAATATAAACTTATTACATGGCTACCTTTCAGCATAGAGATAAAGCGAAAAATAATTCACGATTCAGAATTAAGGTCTGGCTTAAGCATAGTTATGAAATATTTTTCTTTCTTCTCCCTAGCAATCCTATTGCAATTTGGTGGCATCTGGTAGGAAAACACTTAGATTGTTTTTGATTTTTTGATTTGGGTTAATCATTTCTTATATATATATATATATATATATATATATATATATATTTGAATGTACAGCAAAAAAATAAGCATGTTCCAGACTAGTTTCGATGTGTATTTACATCATCTTCAGCGGTTACACATCGAAACTAGTCGGAAACATGTTTATTTTTTGCTGTACATTGAAAAATATGAAACGATTGGGCAATCCCTGTTGTAGTATATATATATATATATATATATATATATATATATATATATATATATATATATATATATATATATATATAAAAATAGGAAAATAAGTAAATGGAGACGTTTGAATATAAAGATAAAAATAAGGCGATGAAACTAAAAACACGTCTTTGCGTTACCGGTTTCAGTGGTTTATTGCTTGGTCACCACTTCTTCAGACGCAAATAAAAAATGAGCTCATAGGCAGTTTAAGGGAGGTTTGAATTTCAATATGAAATATCTCTCTTTTGTCTCCCTTTCTACTCTATGATCTCTGTCTGACAACTGAAATATAGGCGCAGCTTCAAACTTGATTTCTTGATTGCGGCAACACTCTCTGATATGCTTGCTAACATACAACATAGATAGAATTGGGTTATTTATGTGTTGACGATGAACGGTCAGACGGTTCCGAAAGATATCACCAGTCTGCCCAATATAGAAATCATCACAACCTTTACATTTCAGAATATAGATGATATTACTAGAATTACAGTTGAAATAATGCCGAATTTCGAAGTCAATATAGGTGCCATTGACTTTAAATTTTATATGTTCACCAGTAATCAAGTGATCACAGCATTTGCATTTTTTGTCATCGCACCGACTTATACCCTTAATTTGATTGTTTTGTTTATTCTTTAATATATTCAGGAAAGATTTACTCTGACGAAAAGACCTAATAATTTTTCTATGTTTGAATTTATTTAACAAATTAAGACTGCCAGTAATAGGACTTATTATTTGATTATATACAGCAGGGTTGTTTGGGTTATAAGTAGTAACAAAAGGTAAAATCGTTTGATCATTCTTGTTACCATCATTTTCAGTATTTATGTTATTAGTAGATTTAGCTTTAACAATTGCGTCATTTGAGGATAATTTAATTTTATCAATCTGTTTTTTAACTCGAGCAATCTATGAGATTTCCTGTCTTCATTCGATACGATCGTAGTGATTCTTTTGGCTAAAGTGTATGGTATATTATTCAGAGTATGTCTTGGATGACTCGAATGATACGGTACATAATTCAAGCTGTCAGTTAGTTTTCGGAATATATCCGTCTCAATCTTTCCCTGGTTTTTATAGATAGTGACATCTAAGAAGTTGATATATGTCTTTCCAATTTCTTTAGTGAATTTTATCGCAGGGTGAATATTATTTAATAAATTATGAAAATCTTCAATGTTACCGTAGTCGTCATTCCATAAGACAAAGCAATCATCTAAATATCTTATCCAAGATGATTTAAATACGTCTATCAAAGAAATATTCCAACCAGTAGTCAACGAATTATATAAAATTGATTCAATATATCCCATAGTCAAAGACGCATAAGGGGCCATCTTGGTGCCCATGGCAGTACCTGAGATTTGTAAAAAGGTCCTGTCGTTAAATGTGAAATAATTATTATTCAAAATTAATTCTACAGCTTCTATGATGAATACAGTAGTAAATCTAACTGGTATATATTCTCTTTGGTTATCAATCCAAAATGTAATTGCTTCCATACCTAATGTGTGAGGTATGCTAGTGTACAGTGAGATCACGTCAAAAGTTGCGAACATGTCATTGGGTCTATCTTTGGGTAAGTTATTTATAAAATGATGGGTGTCCCTACAGTAGCTAGGAAGCTTTTGGACAAGGGGCTTCAAAACCTCATCAATCAGCTCGCTTAGCCTACTAGTAGCAGAATTAATGTTGCTGATAATAGGTCGAAACTTCAGGTTGATGGGGGGATTTACCTGTACATACCCAAGATTATCCGGTTTGCATTTTTCAAAAAAGTCATTATGCTTATGAAGTTTAGGCAAACCATATAAATACGACGTTCTTGGGTGAAATTTTATGATATAGTTTTGCTCTTTTATGGTAAGACAATATTTATGTATCGCTAGAAGGTTCTTTATTTTGTTCAAGGTGGAATATGGATTATATTTTTCGATTTGTACATAAGTTGTCGAATCATTTAAATGCTCTTCCTGAATGCACTTATTATAGAAAGATGTATCGAGAACAACAAAAGCACCACCTTTGTCAGCTTTAGTAATATATAAAGATATGTTATTTCTAAGGAATTCCAGACTTTTATTTTCAGCAATAGTAATGTTGTGTTTCCTTCGCGGAATTTTTAAGGCTTCGGAATTTTTTTCAACTATTTCAATTAGTGCATCTAGATCACTATTTATTCCCTTTGGAGGATCAAAATTACTTCTATCATACTTAAGATTAAGAGAGTTATCGTTCAGCATTTCATCATTAAAATAATCAGTTATGCGTAACTTACGACAGAAATTACTTACGTTTTTTTTAATTCCTCTATATTTTGTCTTGGATATGGAGTAAACTTACACCCTCTACTTAAAAGTTTCCGACAATTCTCATCTAGAGGAACTGATGATAGATTAAAAGTAGCGACACCCTTTAGTATAAAAAATGACTTTCAGGTTGATCTGTAATTTTGTCTGATTTTTCTTCAAGCCTTTGAATTCGTCATTATTTCGGTTCCGCATGAAATTGCGATTGAATCGATTACGTTGACCCCTATAATAAGGCCTAGAAGTATTGACATTACGACCGTATTGGCGATATGATTCATAACGGTAATTAGGCATTCTCCTATTCACATCAAAGTTTTGTCTATTATTGACGCGATAGCCCAGATTCTGATCATTTCTAACAACATCAGCAAATGTCGGTTTATAATTTCTAGGTTTTTGTATGCAAAGGTTGTGATCATTTAGGGGCAGTAGGTGCTTATCTGAGGAAAAGAAGTTAGCTTTCCTTTTCCAAATTTCTTCACTTTTTGCCTCCTCTTTTTTAACGGCTTCTTTAAACTTACTAATTTGAAGCTGTGCCTCGTCTGTTGGAAGAGTTTCTATACACACATTAACGACTTCAGCATCAATTGTCTCATAAAATTGTTTCAGCAATTGATCGTAAGCGATTTATTTCGCTCTCAACTTCCTTCAAACTAAGTATTTTCACAAACTCTGAATATTTGTCATCTGAATTTCTCTTTTTGAATTTCTTAGGGATTTTTTTCTCAATTCCATTCATTCCTGCTTCGTAAATATCAGCCAATGAAGAATTCCGAAGTGATTCGTAAAATAGCAATTTTCGCTTAGATAAACGACTACCTAAGTTGAGATCATATGATTCTATGTTCCTTCTGTTTGGTAGCGTCTGTTTATTATTTTCAGCAATAATACTTGCTAAATCTTCTCTTATCTCTCCATGCAGATCATTGATCTTATCTGTCAAGAAATGAGTTATTTCTCTCTTGGACGTATTCATAACAAAATTGTTGACCTCATGTACGACAATAGTAAGATTTTCCATTTTTCCATTAATTTATCCACTTTTGATGACAGTTCCGTGTAGCACTCTTCCTTTAAAGACGCTTTCCTGGTCTTCATCTCCGTCTCCATGCAGAAATAAAATAGGAAAATAAGTAAATGGAGACGTTTGAATATAAAGATAAAAATAAGGCGATGAAACTAAAAACACGTCTTTGCGTTACCGGTTTCAGTGGTTTATTGCTTGGTCACCACTTCTTCAGACGCAAATAAAAAATGAGCTCATAGGCAGTTTAAGGGAGGTTTGAATTTCAATATGAAATATCTCTCTTTTGTCTCCCTTTCTACTCTATGAGCTCTGTCTGACAACTGAAATATAGGCGCAGCTTCAAACTTGATTTCTTGATTGCGGCAACACTCTCTGATATGCCTGCTAACATACAACATAGATAGAATTGGGTTATTTATGTGTTGACGATGAACGGTCAGACGGTTCCGAAAGATATCACCAGCCTGCCCAATATAGAAATCATCACAACCTTTACATTTCAGAATATAGATGATATTACTAGAATTACAGTTGAAATAATGCCGAATTTCGAAGTCAATATAGGTGCCATTGACTTTAAATTTTATTTGGAAAAGGAAAGCTAACTTCTTTTCCTCAGATAAGCACCTACTGCCCCTAAATGATCACAACCTTTGCATACATAAACCTAGAAATTATAAACCGACATTTGCTGATGTTGTTAGAAATGATCAGAATCTGGGCTATCGCGTCAATAATAAACAAAACTTTGATGTGAATAGGAGAATGCCTAATTACCGTTATGAATCATATCGCCAATACGGTCGTAATGTCAATACTTCTAGGCCTTATTATAGGGGTCAACGTAATCGATTCAATCGCAATTTCATGCGGAACCGAAATAATGACGAATTCAAAGGCTTGAAGAAAAATCAGACAAAATTACAGATCAACCTGAAAGTCATTTTTTATACTAAAGGGTGTCGCTACTTTTAATCTATCATCAGTTCCTCTAGATGAGAATTGTCGGAAACTTTTAAGTAGAGGGTGTAAGTTTACTCCATATCCAAGACAAAATATAGAGGAATTAAAAAAAACGTAAGTAATTTCTGTCGTAAGTTACGCATAACTGATTATTTTAATGATGAAATGCTGAACGATAACTCTCTTAATCTTAAGTATGATAGAAGTAATTTTGATCCTCCAAAGGGAATAAATAGTGATCTAGATGCACTAATTGAAATAGTTGAAAAAAATTCCGAAGCCTTAAAAATTCCGCGAAGGAAACACAACATTACTATTGCTGAAAATAAAAGTCTGGAATTCCTTAGAAATAACATATCTTTATATATTACTAAAGCTGACAAAGGTGGTGCTTTTGTTGTTCTCGATACATCTTTCTATAATAAGTGCATTCAGGAAGAGCATTTAAATGATTCGACAACTTATGTACAAATCGAAAAATATAATCCATATTCCACCTTGAACAAAATAAAGAACCTTCTAGCAATACATAAATATTGTCTTACCATAAAAGAGCAAAACTATATCATAAAATTTCACCCAAGAACTTCGTATTTATATGGTTTGCCTAAACTTCATAAGCATAATGACTTTTTTGAAAAATGCAAACCGGATAATCTTGGATATGTACAGGTAAATCCCCCCATCAACCTGAAGTTTCGACCTATTATCAGCAACATTAATTCTGCTACTAGTAGGCTAAGCGAGCTGATTGATGAGGTTTTGAAGCCCCTTGTCCAAAAGCTTCCTAGCTACTGTAGGGACACCCATCATTTTATAAATAACTTACCCAAAGATAGACCCAATGACATGTTCGCAACTTTTGACGTGATCTCACTGTACACTAGCATACCTCACACATTAGGTATGGAAGCAATTACATTTTGGATTGATAACCAAAGAGAATATATACCAGTTAGATTTACTACTGTATTCATCATAGAAGCTGTAGAATTAATTTTGAATAATAATTATTTCACATTTAACGACAGGACCTTTTTACAAATCTCAGGTACTGCCATGGGCACCAAGATGGCCCCTTATGCGTCTTTGACTATGGGATATATTGAATCAATTTTATATAATTCGTTGACTACTGTTTGGAATATTTCTTTGATAGACGTATTTAAATCATCTTGGATAAGATATTTAGATGATTGCTTTGTCTTATGGAATGACGACTACGGTAACATTGAAGATTTTCATAATTTATTAAATAATATTCACCTGCGATAAAATTCACTAAAGAAATTGGAAAGACATATATCAACTTCTTAGATGTCACTATCTATAAAAACCAGGGAAAGATTGAGACGGATATATTCCGAAAACTAACTGACAGCTTGAATTATGTACCGTATCATTCGAGTCATCCAAGACATACTCTGAATAATATACCATATACTTTAGCCAAAAGAATCACTACGATCGTATCGAATGAAGACAGGAAATCTCATAGATTGCTCGAGTTAAAAAACAGATTGATAAAATTAAATTATCCTCAAATGACGCAATTGTTAAAGCTAAATCTACTAATAACATAAATACTGAAAATGATGGTAACAAGAATGATCAAACGATTTTACCTTTTGTTACTACTTATAACCCAAACAACCCTGCTGTATATAATCAAATAATAAGTCCTATTACTGGCAGTCTTAATTTGTTAAATAAATTCAAACATAGAAAAATTATTAGGTCTTTTCGTCAGAGTAAATCTTTCCTGAATATATTAAAGAATAAACAAAACAATCAAATTAAGGGTATAAGTCGGTGCGATGACAAAAATGCAAATGCTGTAACCTTCGTTCTCCTGATGAAGTCTTAGACGAAAATTCGTGAATAAACAATTTTATCTTGAGACTACGGTGAATTTACGTTTATATACTATATATATAAATATAGTATATAAATATATATACTATATGTATATATATAATACTACGTTTATATATATATATATACGAATAGCAAAACTTAAGCTGATCTTAGCCGCAGACCTACATGTACTTTAGATAATTCAAGTTCATGGTAGATCATTTTAGATAACGAAGGCTCAATACCTGCGACCACAGAAATTCAAAATCTCATAGTGAATGCTCCGTACCCTGCCTTGTCCATATTGCTATGATATACACTAACATTCGTGGGTCCAGAGCTCCATCCTAAACATTTTTTGGCCATCCGGTCACATCGTAGCATCTCATGGAGACAGAGACTGCTATGTTTTGCTTGAGAGACTCTACATTGATGTTATGGGTGCCGGCTTAAAAAGCATCTATCAAAAACCCGACGTTTTGTCCGCCACTGACTTAGTTGTTTAGTCATTGTAACTTTTACCACTTTTGTTCCATTTCTTAATATACCTGCTTCTGCTTTGATCTGGTTTTTAAAACTCCATTACAACTATCAAAGAGACACGGACTACGTATGCATGATGACCATACTATAGTAATCTGGTTACCTTAAGTCCACTTAATTTTTTTTTCTTGACATACTACAAACCTTCTCTATCAGTGAACAACAGCGAATCTCCTGTCAGCTTTTCAGTAGGTGTGAATTGCAAGCTACATAACATCATAACCAATCCTTGACATGAATTTTAAGGCAAACTGACGCGTTGGAAAGTGACAGGAAATCTTCGTAGTGATTGAATACTTTTATATTCCGGGACAAAATTCGCTTCTGAAATTGACCGAACTGCGCCGAGTCATTTAAGACAATTATTAAAATGATTAAGTCAATAGAGTGACAGTGACCATTACACCGCCTTGGCCGGTACAATTTTGGTCTCGCGGCTACGGGACCGTTGAAGACCTAAAAAATGAACATAAAAGAAGATTTAAGTAAGAAAAAAGAAATCAGTCATTACAAATTCCGATATGTATATCTTGTTTTCTGGCTAGTTGCAGTAGCCAAATGAGTCGTGTAATAGTCGGAGGAAAGTCGGACATAAAAGTTTAATGCGAGTAAGACAGAAAAGAAAACTTGAATCCGATTTATCTCATGCATAATCAATATTCTATTGACCTACATTTTCTAGGGTAGAGTCCACAGAGTTGAATATCTTATGAATTACTTGTAAAATTGGCGGAATCCTATTTCCACGAACTTTCGAAAAATTGAATTGGCGGATTGCTAATTTGATGAACTAAAACAAGGAAGACAGTTAAGCCCCTCTATGTCTAACACATGACATTTCCACGAATTTCAATGATGTGGTTGGGAGATGTTCGGTCTAGTGCTACTTGTCGATATACACTGCCTGAAAGAGAGCCGGAGCTGGACCACAGTCCCGAAATCCTTGTAACCACCCATCATCCTTCGTAAGACATGAATGTCTGGTTCACCAATTTTTCGGTTTCGGATGGAAAGAGCTATACTTCAGTTTTTAATATGATAACAACATGTATTCGTGCAAACTTAATCGGTGGAGACTCACTGAAAAGCACCCTAGTGGAAACTCAATGCAACGTTACTCAACGGTGAACACGCTCATGGACTTTAAATAGAGCAATTACTAAATTTATGAGCCTTAACGTCGGCTGTAAAAATAATCATATGTTGAACAAATATTCTGTTTGCAGTAATATTTTTTCTATGACTACAAATGATACGGCATTGAATTTTTTTTTTAAATTCTCATGTTTAGTTTAATATGCATTTTCAAGCAATTGATGGTTCACAAGTCGATGTGTTTTCATTAGACTTCTTGTGACTTGTTACAAAAAAGAAATAAGATAAAGTCAGGACGCGAAATCGAAGAAGCAGAAGCATAACTGATTAGCCAATTCTACGAAAACACACACTATGATCGAAAAAAATTTCCTCAAAATTAGGCCCATGTGACCTAACCAGAAAAAAATTTCTGTTTTTCTCCCTCTTCGTCCTGACGACGAAGATCGGCTGCTGTTGCTGTCCGGCATTTGCTTCATCAGTGAATTACAATACTCCTGATAACCTTTCCGCAGTGCTACGATTCATTCCCGAATTCAGGAATATCCCGAAAATTTTAAGTTACTCACGAATTCGGGAATTTTTCCCGAATTCCCGAAGATATGGACCCGAAATTCCTGAAAATTTCCATTATGCAGTATCTCTAACAAATATGATTTTTGGCATTGGGTCCTGTTGAAGTTAAACATCTTCAATAAATATCAACGTTCCCGAGTAATCATGCGAGCGTATGATAGAAATTTATCTAAAATATCAATTTCAAACCTCTCGACTCCTTTATCAATCCTCATTCCTTTATTCCATGAATTTTCGGAAAAATATAGTTAATTCTATTAAGCAACGACGTACATGTACATGTAATATAGGCGCATTTTGTTGGACTTGTACTTCTTGTATAAATTGTACTATAATCATTTCGATTTGTCGCTCAACTCTTTCTTTACCACCTACCATTCATCTCAAATTACTCGAGGTCATTCACGTAACAGCTGTCAGACTGTGCCAGTCTTAAAAGTTAATTCGAACTATCTCAGTGGATTGTTTTTCTTTCGCGTCATTAAAATATGAAATTCATTGAACGATTCAATAGTGAAAGCTCCAACCTTCATGATGCTCAAAAAAAGACAAATCAGTTGATCCCAGTGAATTTTTCTCATACTTTGACTGCTAATATGTGATTTCGATTTCGTATAAAATTATTTGACAAGTGCATTTTATACCTGATAGTAAATTTTATTTAGATACATTCCTACATTCCATATAGAAGATGATTCTCATTATAATGAAGATCAGTAAGATTCTCAATCTCATTGATCCGAGTGAATTTGCATATATTGTGACCATGATCATTAAGGTGTAAATTTTGTATCGATGATTTTGTTACATTCATTTCTATATTAGATGTTAAGCATGTACGTTCTTTTGCTCCATTGTGAGGACTTCCATCCAGTGAACTCTTATCATGTCGTGATCATCACTTTTCAAATTTGTAAATATAGGCCCTATAGATCTCACGTATTTTGCATATGGTATATGATGTCTATTAGTCCCGCATCCCAGACGGATGAACTCCAACGAAAGATGTCCAAAGGATCATGTCTATAGGACGTTCGTATATGGTTAGTAATACTTGAGTCTGGAAGTCTGCCGAGTTCTAGTGGGGGCACCTACGTGTCAGGTCCCCTGAAAGACTCCCCCAAATGTGCCAATACTCCAACATTGGATGTCCCGGCTCAAACCAAGACATTTTGAGGAGAGAAGTACTAAGAATTCAAAAATACCTATGACAGACATTTTAGTGGGTGCGTGTCCTCAAACAGACTCTTCAAAGAGCCCCCAAAAGGGCCAATACTCCAACATTGGATGTCCCGGCTCAAACCAATACATCTTGAGGACAGAAGTACTGAGTATTAAAAAAATACCTATGACAGACATTTTACTGGGTGCGTGTCCTCAAACAGACACTTTAATAAATGACCCCTAAAATAGACCCTCGTATAATTTTTATATTTCATTCATAAAATACCAACTTAAATTTTCTAAATATTTAAAAAAGTTTCTTGATTCAAAATATAATGGTTGATTGCAATCTTCAATATTTCTGCTAATTTTTAATAGATAGATGTTAATGAAGGCTACATATGTTGTCTTAGTGTGACAAGAAAAGAATTATTGAGAAAAAAAATTTTCTGAAAAAGTTACGGACAAAAGTACAACATCAATCGTCGTTCTCACTGTCGCTATCACTATCACTTTCGTCGGTCCATTCTTCCTCAAACTTCTCTTCAACCGTCCGGTTCAGGTCAGTGCTTTCCTCACGAACATCTTTACTGAGGTATGTAGGTAAATTTTCCCCTTCAAACCAATCCTGAACCCAGTATCTCTCATCTTCAATTTTCCATCCGTAGTTTGATGGGTTCAAATCATCGTTCGGTTTGCGATCCGTTGCACGACTACAGATTTTACTAACATAATGTGCGCGCTTGATTTTGTTTCGAAGTGTCTTTGAGCAAGGTGGTAACAAGGCATAATTGATTCTTTTGATATTTCTGAGGGGATCAGTTTCGCTGACTCTTAAAATTTGTAAATATGTGGGTCTCATATAATTTGTTTATCATGTGCATGTACATCATGATCACTCGGTAAATTTGTAAATATATATCTCATGTATTTTTTATTGATGCTAAACTTTGCGTATGCATATGTTGCACGTGTTATCAACGCTTACTTGTAAGTGCACTTGCGGCCATCGCTTTGCGTTTTCTGTATATTTCAGAATAAACATTTATGACTTATGACTTATGTACTTCCCAATCCCATGGTCTCGTGAATCGAAGAAGGCTACCGAAGTGAACCTTCGAGCGAATCAACCATTGAGTTCTGGTCAATAATGGAAAAAAAATCAAAAGTTGCCTATGCTCTGCAGACTGGTGAAAACCGTCATCGTTATCCCACATGGGAACAGCGAAATTGAAAGGCAGTTCAGTGTCCTGTCTGACGTTGTGACAAAGAAGCGATCTTGCCTCTCGCCGGACACTATACTAGCACTGGTCGTCAGTAGGTCGATACTTTTGGCTAATGGTTGGACAAATTCCACTGTTTCAATCAATGAAAGCCTTCTGAAGCCTTCTGTGCTCTGCTGCACATCAGCACTACAGGAAGAGAAGAAGGGATGAAGATTGATCATCAAAGGTCCAGTACATGTCTGTAAGCGGATTTATGCTGGGAGGCGAAGGAAAATGAAACTCAAGTGAAAGTGGAAAAACAAATCAATAGGATATTTTAGCCCTTCTTCAAGCCCACATACTCTTCACTTCGAATTTGACCGCCAAATCAATACCGGTTCGGTATTGTCGTGAATTCGACCTGCATTCCAAGCTGGAATCTTCAGTGCCGTCTTCTTCGCACTGACAATCATGTTTTCAGAAATTATAAAAGAAGATCATGAGTCTGGCACGCAGATGCATCAACGTAGAATTTAGCGCGCCTGACCCCGGCTTCGGCGTGCTTGTTATTCGCCTGGCGCGCTCAAATTTTGGAGGAATCTTACTTATACTTTTTCTCCTTTTAACGTCTGCTTTTAAAAATAAATCTAAATATAGAAAACTCCGGACCCTCTATGTATGAAGATTCCAGAGGAGCTTGCATCCGCCCGACGTGGTTCTGTATGCCTACGTTTGAAAAATAGATAACCCAGAGAATCGATAAGCTATCGATAAGCGATTCACCAGGAAGAATGCGAGATTTTGGGGATGCGACACTACCATTGACAGTATTTTCTGCCATCATCTTTTCACTTAAATTCGTTGCACTAGTAGGTTCATGCAAAGTCCGTTTCTAGCACTGTGAAATTCAAAATTTCGTTTGAAAGCAGAATATCCGCTTTGTGATTGAAAAGTTAAACGCTGCGGTTTAACCCTTTTAGATTTGGTGATTCAAAATACTAATGTAATGTAGCACAAAAAACTAGAAAAGTTTCAATTTTCTTAGCTCTCATCACTTTTACTGAATCGCATGTGAACCTTGCGTCCATTGCCTCAAACTTCGTCAGCTATTTCGACTGTCAGAAAAATTGTGACAAATATCTGCAAAGATGTATTTTCCGGATATTTTGAACATCATATTTGATTCATCGACGATTCAGTAGTCATTCTTCAGCTTGGTCCCCATCCTCATAAATGTGCGGTGGCCTGTTCCATCTTCAAGAGCCGCAGCGAATCGAAGTCAGATAGGCCTATCACTTTTGTGCTCCTGATCCAGATGTTATAGTCGGAGTTTTCCCTACAGCGGGTGTAATCGTTTTAACGTGTCGTTTATCCGTTGATGGCAGGATGCGAGATGGGATGTCAGACAGATCCGGCATATCCAGCTCGTTAGTGCCTTTTTGGCTTAGGTTTTCAAAATGGTTCCTACGTAAGGTTTCCATTTTGCATTCTTATGAGCCCAACAATCAGACTTGTATTTTAAAAGTAACAAATCCACTTAGGATGCAAATTCAAATAATATTGCATCACTAAAAACATAGGTCCTGCACGAATAGCCTATCTCCCACCGATGTGTGAACGAAAGTACCCTATGTCGTTTTCTGCAACTGAAATCGAAATTTTCCTAGATGAAGGAACAGCTGATCAAATAGGCTGCCATAAATCATTTGTGTACATTATTGTTAATTCATGGCGTCCAAATTTTGGAGATAGACTTGGGCATTGCATCAGCAGCACAAAAAGATGAAAGTGAAAAATTCCGGGAAAAGGTTAAAAAATACATCGTTTTGCCTGACCTTGCGTGGGTGGCGTGCATCTGCAGATTTTACAGGCCTGGCAGAGTATGAACATAGGCATTAACATATCATCACGAGAAGTTAATTTAATCAAGCAGTTTCATGTAAACTGCGATGAACGAATGTCCCTTATGCACGAAAGTGTACTTATAAAAAAAAGAAACGTAGTTACCAAGAAAATCTTATTAATGAGCTGCATAACTTAGTCGAAACACGAGCACTTTTGAGGTCTCTAGTCATACGCACAGTAGCCGATGACGAAGTAAATGACAGAAAGTCTGTGTGGACAAAATGAGCCACTTTCACTGAAGTTAGTGAAGTTATCTGCAAAATAATAAAAAAATGATGAACAAAACTGCCGAGGTGGCAATTGACAGTAAATTAACTCCGGATACTCAGAGGAGGAGGAGGACGCTTCGAAGTAAAGGTTTCAAGAATTCGTAAAGAAAAATATCTGCTTGATGATCAGAAATTAAAAAATCTGTCATGAAATATGTCGGTGCCGTTGTAGTCATTTCAATCAAACACATATTTAAGTAATGAGGATGTACACGGTTTTGCAACAAGTTTGATTGCCAATCCAACGTGGTAGATGCTCCCCATCAATAAGAAAATAGGACTTAATTCTTAGCATTAATTTTGAAATTGAAGGAATTATGTTGTTGTTGTCATTGTTATTCTCAATCAAAATCATGAATTCCAATGAGATGAAGCCGCTTTTCTGTCTTTTGTCACCTTGGTATCTCCGTCCGCTGTTGTGTTGAGAACTTGTAGATAAGTTCCTTTCGTCGAGTTTTGTCCACACATTTTGTCCTCATAGCCAATCTGTCATTCTGCATCCTCATTTCGATCGTTGCGAGCATGACTTCGAACCTGCGATGCTTCAAGTCCATTTGAAATCGTGATTTTAAAAAATTCCATTCGATCGACTACTTTATTGAAATTAATGCAATTAACAATATTTTCTTTGGAATCCTGCGTATACATAAAATCACATCAAGGCTTGCAAGCACACAATAGCACAAATTACACAATGGGTAGATCATTCTTTGAAATATTTAGCAACTTAGAGTTATAAAAGCGGCATGCACATTAAAAAATGAGCGTGTTCTGCGAACAGTCAATGCTAGCGGAAGGAGAAGGTGCTTAGAATAAGACAAACGCACTGGAAGCGTGAACTCAACAGGTGAGATGGATTTTCACACTGACGCATGAATTTAAGAACGAGACGCTCATGGCACGAAACGAAACAGTCATGATTGCAAATAATTTTGTCTGCTCGCCTAACAACACACTCAACCATTTTTATGACTGTTTGTGACAATTTGCCAAAAAGAGGACTTGCGTACAATAGGATGGACATAATAAAGAACATGAATGGATACTTTTCTATAGATGCAACCTCGATTAGATTTCAAACGAGGTCGGCCCCGCATTGGGTTATATAATATTGATTGACTTTGATACCGGGTACTTGCATGAAGGGAAGACTGAAACATTTCTGTTTATTATGTTATTAACCACATTGTGTCAACACGCCAAAAATCGCAACTATAGTCTATGATAATTTCAAATAGTTATATACAAAGGTTATACATTAGGCTTATACTAACAACTTCAGATAAAAAATGAGAAATAAAAAAATCTCTTCAAATTTTTGAGATAATTCATTGATGAATTCAGCATCATTCAGATTATTGTCAAAATTGGTTTTCTTTTTACCACTGAATTCGACTACGATGTTCCACATATTTCCTGTCTGCTTCATCGTTCGATTGTTGCACTTCTGTTTGGCTTTCATGATTTCATTCTTGACCTTCACCTTTAAATGATTGAATCTTTCCCAATCGCTTGTCCTGTAGGCTGCCCCAGGGAGCATTAGTAAGATATTTTAGAAGAATAGTTACCCAAACTTCGTCAGTTGACGACATCATCACTTCTCGATGAGGAATTTCACCCAGAATACGAAAAAATATTTAATAAAATGCCATGCTTTTTTCATCAACACTTCAAAGTCACCTGAACGCAACATATCCGAAAACTTAGAAATATGCTGGCGACTATAAAAAATGGTTTCTATTCGATGTGGACATGTAGTTTTGGATGGCAGAAATAGTACTCATTGGTCTAAGAATCAAGTAGTGAGTCAATAGTTGCTTTCAGTGGATAGCAGTCGACGCAGTTTCAGTAGGCCTAATCAAAATGTGGTCTAACTTGAAGTATCCCCGGTAGGACCATTCACTTCACTAATACGCACATAAAAACTTTTGATTTAATAGACTCAAAAATAATGTCGTTCAAGTCACCACAGAAAATGAAATTTAGATCAGGGTAATCGATGCACAAATTGTCTAGGAAGTCAATCAAGAAGGTAGAGATGCCACAATGGGAGCTTGATGATATAGCGGGTAGGATGTGTAAACATATAATTGTCAATTTGATGAACGGCAGACATAGCGCCAAAACGTCGATCTCAGCCGGCAAGTCCAATGATGGATTTTTGACATTACATGAAATCAGTGGCGAATCGCGTGAGCATACTTTATTCTGATAAATTATAGCATCTTCCCCCTCAACGTTTCTCCTCTCAAGTTCTCGACGAAGTGAGAACCACACTTGTTGTTGACGCTTAGCTTTGTCGTGATGAATGAAAGTTGTTTTAAATTGCGAATTACCCTTCAATAGTCTCGATTTTTTTATGAACGACATTTTAACCTCACGTTCTTTAACTCGCACCTTCAAAGGACGTATTTTTCCACAAGATATTTTTACCTTAACGATTTATATCACCCACCTGAGCATCCGTAAAGCCCAAAACTTCAAGCATTTGTCCCATGCTTTGACATCATTTTGCTGATGATTTGGTAGAAAACCATCATTCAATTCCATTTCCAAAGACAAAAATGTTGTCTCTCTTGGATTCCATCTCTTCAACCTCTTCAACTACGCTCGATTTGAATTTGACTAGCTGCAAGAATGACTGCTTCAGTGCATTTATTTCTGATTGATGCTGTCGCTGAACCATTTGAATGTCATTTGAAGAATTCTCCATTGTAGCAATGCGCGAGTCGATAATTGAATTCAATTTTCCAAGCGCTGGAAGTCCTCCCTTATCGACTTCAACAGATTTTCATTAAGACTCCTGATGTTGCTTATTTCACTCAAAGTAGGAAATTGATAATTGCCGCCTGCAGTAGAATTAGATCTTGTTTTTGCGGAAGGCATTGTTGAAAGGCTTTTCAGAAACAAAATCACAAAAATAAGCCATCAAGATTCGATCCTGGATCGCTGAAGATCTTCAGACAGTGCGTGGGTAGGCAATTTTGAAGATAAGCCGCGGGCCGCATAAAAGGGTTCACAGGCCGCAGGTTGCCGATCTCTGACGTAATCTGTCTGTTCGACTCTTCGGTGAAATATACGATGGGTTGGATAACTGACGACCAAGCCGTTGTTCGTAATGGCACATCAATCTCATTTTATGAAGATGATATTTATCCCAGTTTGAGCCTATTTTGACATCTATCTTTAATGGTCAAGGGGTTGAATGTCTGAAACGGTTCTCTCGGTGGATGCTTGGCGGCTGCACCACAGTTATCAGACCTCACAACACGATATAAACCACTGGAACTATCGATGACTCAATGACTGTATGTTGATAGACGCTATTCGATGTATCCAATCACGTTCAAATTGTTGAGTCCCTGCCGTTTGTTGTTCATTGCATAAAATGTTCAGTTTACAGTTCATCTGCTCTGGCAGTAGAGAGCCAACGGTTTTCACGCGCCAAGAAGCTAAAACAAATGACAGGTCACTGCAGAATACGTTTTCAAGCGTGATCTATCTTTACTCCATCATTTTTGTTCAATGTCTTTTTCTTCAATAGCTGAATACATCCCTTCTATTATTTGTCGTCACATCCTGTTCTTCCTGTCCATCGCACGAAAATTGCCAAAGTCGAACCGATGTTCCTGCGTGACTGTTGTGCGATTGTTGATCTGTCATTGATATCTCTCAGGTCTTTCTCGTGCTCCTTCCTTGTTGTCGCCTTCCTGTTTCACTGATAGGTAGATTCGATTACATTCACCACATTCCTGCTTGCAAATTACCCCTGAAACATGAAAATTGTGAAATTCCTCCAATTTTGGTCCTGGGTCCTGACAAAGCTTATTCCTTTCTGATACGTCACTATCAATTCCAGTCTTCTGGTTACATTCTCGATACTCTCACGTGGAGAATAGGCTAGGCTATTGCCATTGTCCTCCGATCTTTATCCTTGCCTTTGTCCCTTGATCTTCGTCCTCTCAGACGTTCTGTTAGCTTTCGATTGGAATAACCATTCCTCCTGAACATCTACTCCTGGACTTTTATCTATTCATCCAAATGTTA
The DNA here is from genome assembly GCA_907163375.1 of Prostheceraeus crozeri. Classification (NCBI taxonomy): domain Eukaryota; kingdom Metazoa; phylum Platyhelminthes; order Polycladida; family Euryleptidae; genus Prostheceraeus; species Prostheceraeus crozeri. The sequence continues at coordinate 69,330 of CAJQUW010005508.1, forward strand.
GGGTCTTCTAGCATTCTCTCGGCTCTCTTTTACATACAGGACACCATTTCCCACTTAATATTTCCACGTGTGAGGATTTTTAGTGAAGAACACGATTAGCAGTGGTCTGCTTTTTTAACCTGTTGAGCCCCAGTTTTGTGTGTCCAACATTACCACAATTGACAATGATGAGCACTTCTTCACAGTTTCAGCAACTAATGGTATGTGAAGGTGATTTCTCGAATCACAATTCTCTCTTTCAAGATGTATTCAGATTTATAATCAGATGATTCTTAGAAATTGAATTTCTAGACAAATTGGATCTTAGACAAAAAACTAAGTTGATAGAAATGGATCCATAATATGCATATATTCCTGTGTACTTAGAGCGCACGAATGAATGAAAGATCCAATTCTATGTTCTTTCGGAGTTTTTTGTAAATCAGCTTTTGAAAATGGGGAAGCTTGAGGAGGAATAATTCATATACGAAATATGCATGAAAATTAATACATGATGTTTTGAAAATTTATGTGCTCTAATTTTCAGATGGCCACCGATGAAGCTTACCATTTTCGATCTCCGAATCACTACATCAATGTATTTCCAAACTTCGAGAAAATTCGACGTCTTGGGAAATTCTGTGACGTCACATTGATTGTAAGTTTTCTAATTCCGGAAGACAAATTTGACTTCACGTTGATGTGTATAGCTGCCAATTACTACTGGATCTTACTACTGAATATGTGCCATGTAAATCTAATTTCTCCTCTTTCGTTATACTTGCCACGTTTCAGGCTGATGGACAGAAGTTCTCCGCTCATAAATTGGTTTTAGCCGCCAGTATTCCTTATTTTCACGGGATGTTTATGCACGACATGATAGAGGCTAATCAAACTGAAATTCCGATGAAAGGGATGGAGTCAAAGTAAGTTATATTGGTTATAAGATAATTTTAGTATAAAAATGGAGATGTAGTAGATGGAAGATCTGACACAGTTGCTAATTAAACGTAGCCTATGAATTATGATCAGGGTTGCAATGCTCAAGGTCTGGGTGCACTCATTACCAGGATTCAATCTTGGAATGATGTGTAAGGGTGCGCTTATAACACAGAATTAGACAGGTATTCTCTTCTTCTGTCTGACTAGAAAGGAAACATTGGAACATGTAACGCTATTGAAATGGCACAATCTGCTGACATAATACCATAGCAATCGAGCAATAAGCAGCCAGTTCAATATCAAATACGCCAAATTGTGCGAAGTTTCAGTGACAGTTATCAACCGGCTCACACAGCAAAGAGACACAGACGATGTCAGGTTCTACAGAGAGGTCTGTGAACGTTTTTTCGTGCGCCTACTTTTTTTAATAATGATTGGAGGACCCAACATTATCGAGAAAACTCGTGCTCAAAGATCTGAATTCTTTGAATCTGAAGGAATCGTGGCAATCGGAACATTCTGAAGGAATATGCAGCAATCCGCAAGCGAGGCACAACTATTTTTTCGTATCTCTGTAAGGCATTGAAAATTTCTTTTTCCCCACTCAGTAAGTTTCTGTATGTGTCATCGTTTTGAATCAGTTTGCACTTCTAGCAAAGTGCTTGAGCAATCTAGTTATGTGGCTTACACGCACACTTTTATTGCTGCCACATGCTATCTGATTTCAGAAACTGCTTACACTTGACATTAATGTAGTTGACACTTGAAGATTATGTCTGTCAACACTTTATTGATCCATGATGAGTTCGAAAATTGCGGTAGATTTGCAGAAGCGCTTACACTTTACAGGTTATAGTGGACACTAGAAGTCTGAGCTCGCGAGACGATCGTGTCCTATTGAGCATTGTCATTAGCATCGTGTTCGTGTTTTTGCATTATGTTTGTGCTTTATTTCGTGTTGGCGAGGCATCCTGCGAATGTTTAGCTTGGGGAAATTTGATAATTTACATGCAACTTGGTTTAGTCTAAAACAAGCTATCTGGAATCCATTTGATTCCTTGACGATGATGGATAAATCAACAGCATTCTTTTATTGCACTTGCATAACTGGATGGGCTGAAGATGCAATGCAAGTGACCAATTAATAACCGAAGCATTAGCATCAACCTCCTACTGTGCGCCCGAACTCGAGTCGAGCAGTGCATACAATGAAATCGTAACTCCACAGCAACTTTTGCTACATTTGTACGTGCATTTTCAACAGCGGTGTTTGTCTGAGTCCAAACGTGCTGTATAAGGAGCTTTTTATCAGATCGGCCACATGTACTGTAATGGTGAAAATAACCGGCTGTCGGGCGGCGACTGTTTCGAAGAATCAATAATTAATTTCGAAACGGACCCTCAACCGGGCACATTGGAAAAATGAATAATTATCAGAGAGGTAATCCTTCAAAAAATTCAATTTGAATTCAATTCAAATCTTATGTCTTGCATTTCAACAATAACAAAAGCAATAACTGCATATATCTCTACTATGTCTCACCGTGGTACTGGGTCACAACTCAAGTTCATTTAATAAAATCGAAACTGCATGCACTTTGAGGATTTAGTTATTACTGAGTTGCTACCTAATTTACTTACTGTATGACCTATAGGACTTGCTTTTTAATCTACTATCATCTTACAGGTCATTGGAAGCAATCATCAATTACGCCTACAGTGGTGAGATAACCATCACTCCAGAAAACGTTCAAGCCTTGTTGATTGGCTCCAATTTCTTCCAAACTCACGAAGTCAAAGATGCCTGCTGTGATTACATGAAACAGCGGTGAGTAGCTGAGAACGATACCTCTGTGTGATTCCCAATCCGGAGAATTATTGGTCCTATACGAGCATTAGACTTTGAGAGAAAATGCTTTGGCCAATTGTCATGATCAATTTTCAGTATGTGGAAAAGGCAGAAGTTGTTAACTTTTTAATTTTTTTATCTATATAGTCCGGTCTATAGTTCGGCCAATCATGTGCCATAGCCATGTTGAAGAGAAGTGTGAATTCATGGCTTTTCCAAACACTGAAAATTAGACTTAGAGTTACAATCCAAGCAGAAAAAACATCGAGCTCGGAAGATGTAACAAATAATCCCAATGTCGGACACTGCAAGGATCTGGAATGGAGTCTAATGACAGGTTGAAACACAACGGTCAAATTAAGGGGCCTTGATCATAGCACATCATTTGTGATTGATTTTCTTGACATTTATGAAATTGAGATAAAGCTTAGAGCGTTTATAATGCTCTTAAATGTATGGAACGATTCTCCTCCAGCGAAAATGAAATACTCACTGGGAAAATGTTTAAGTGATTGCATTATTATTTAGATTGCTGTCTACATGCATGGTAACGTACAGAAAATATCGATATCAGTGATTTGGAGCAGCAGGCCACTATGAAATAACCGACTGCGCTGTTCTACATGTGAACGTCATTCCTTGCCGATCCAGCTGCATTTTTAGCTGTCTGCTCCTCTTCAATGCTCGACCCACTGCGGTGCACATCACTGAATATTATGGAAATATTTCTGCCGATAATACATGTGATTAAGGTGTAGTTGATTCAGTCTGAACGTTTTTTTGTGGCAGTGTTTAAAGTGGTTGAATGAAAGCTGATCCGCGAGGACATTATCGGTCTAATTGACTTGTTTTTTGCGAAAACCTGACTCACACGACTTCGTGACTCACTTCCAGCCCGGTTGTTTGGTGATAATTCACTGAAAAATGATTAGCAACCAGTGGAGTGCAGGAGATAGGATTGGAATGAATTGATTTGTGCTGAAATCAATCAGACTTTCCGTTAATTTCTCAGTTGAAAACCGAGTGATTAGTTCCCAGTTACGCTTAGTGAATTAGTTTCTCAGTACTAGAAATTGCGTTCACTCATTGATGAGATCACTATTTTACTTTCATATCAGAAATGGGGAAATTATAATTTCAGGAACTTCATAAATCGATTAAGTAATTTTAATTATTCCCTTAGTGACAGAGTGTGTCTCGATTGAGCGCCAGACGAAAATAAACATTGAAAGGACAACTAAGGTGCTTCTCGGGAAATCACTCTTGAAAGTTTCTCTCACAAAACTTGTCTTCATTACCTAACAACATCGATGGTTATAAAAAGCAGATCACCTAAGTGACGTCGAAACTCAATCGTTTCTAATGCCTTTCAATCGTATCGCATATCAACCTGCCATATATCAACAGAGAGCTCACTTTCTCAGGCTTCAAGGAAGCTATGATAAATCTGTATCCGTTATGATGTTTTTTAGACAGTGGTCAGAATATGACGATCACTCAATCGTAATTTTCAATAAGAAAGAATGTGAGTATGATGGCGAATCAGGTACATGGCGAACCGGTTCATTCCGAGCTGTATTTTGATATCTCACTCTTTGAAATCGGCATACTAGGAAACAGTGATATCGCAAAATTATCAGAAAGTATGACTCTGAATATCTAAGGGGAATGACAACTATTAAGTCAATAAAAGATTCCCCAACCGCACTCGCCTGACCTAGGAATCGAACCGAAGTCTGCGGTGGAGAAGAGTTCGCACCTTCTTCACTGGGCCACGCTGATGGCACAAAAGGATCCTGCCACAAACAAAACCTGTGACATACAAAAGGACACGATTTTTGGGTCGGGCGAGTGCGGTCTGAGAATCAAGGGTGTTGGTGTCTTTTATTGACTTAATGGTTGTTAATCTCTGTAGATATTCAATGTACTGCGACAGATCTTTGTTGTCAATCTGCTGTGTGACGTAGTCGAATGACATGCTGATATGCTGTCTCGCTACAGCATGAACCGATCTATCAATAACAATAGGACAACAAGCTGTCGACATCCACTTTCTTGCTTTTTTTCAACATTTTTTCTCCTTATCGCTAAATGTTTGTCAATGAATGGATCAACATGAATAGTGAACATCAGCAGTCGATGCGGTGAGAGAACAAAGACACGCCTTCACTAAGTGTTCGTGCGTGATCACAGAGATAGATTCGTCTGTCTCTGTTACTCAAGAGGTGATGCGATCAGCCATTGTATGTGATGTTAGAGAGATGTTGATAGGTTCGTCTCTCTTTGGCTGGCGTGATTGGCCAAGCGCGTGCAATGCGTGAAGAAAGTTGTATTAGGGAACACACGAGCTGTCCTTGTCACATTGAAGACTGAACATCTGCCAAGTGAACAGTACCTGTCTTTAACTTAATGTTTCTCCGTGATAAATTCATCAAATGGAAATATTGTTCACATCATTCGAATCCTCAGGATCTAAATTTACTGACTGAATGTTCAATGCGGTGTCAATGATCTAGTTCATCAGAATACAGACTTCAGTTTGCATTACGTTCAGTGGAATATTCATCTTTCTACCCCTCGGGACTAGTACTTGGCGGGACCATCATTGTTTAAAAATGCCATCTCTAGATACGCAGGCAAAGCAATTTATCTCTGTGTACATGACCGTACAGCCGCAAGCTCGACTTTACTTGAATCTTTGCTCATGTTGCATGGTTGCGCATTTTACACATTGACCGACATTAAAAGTTTAATATCAAATTCTTGACTCTCTCCACCATTCACAGAAGGAACACCTTAAGTCAAGACATTTTGTTGATTTTATTCCACTTCTTGGTGTCACGTTTACAAAAAACCCTCGTGGAATTTACGTGTCAATGACATTTGCAGAAGGCGTCCCATCGTCTTTACATCATCCGTTTTCTGCGCGAGACTTATGGGAAGCATGAACTGACTAATTTTCCATGCAATCATCACTTCTCTCTTTATGTATGCATCACCGATATTTGGTCATCTTTCAGGAACATTGACTGAGAAGATTGATCGTTTTTCAGGAGATGACAACGTTTGATGTGTGGACGTGAGTGTGAATGTGGCAAGTTTGACCTGTTACACGGACATGTTACTTCGAAATGAGTTGAATTTTTGCATAACTGTGAAGCTAACTCAACCGTTACATCATTTTGTGCTAAGTCGCTTGAGAATCAGCAATCACTTTATGATTCCTTTTTCGCGTACTGCCAGACGGTCAAACTCTTTTCCCTTGGATTTGAGTGGAAGCAAATGAGTTTTTGTACAATATTTGGCCAACATTGTTGCTCTCTTATTGATTACTTGTCTTAATATCATTTACATGATTATTGCATTGGTTGTTGTATTGATGATTTTCATTATTATATAAACACACATCTCTCTCATTTACAAATTTTAGCATTATCCATTTATTTAATGAAGATGTATGAAACCGATGTCAATGATGAAATACGATATGAAATCAATGTCAAACTGGAAGATTGTCTGTCTATATGACAATTCCATTGCTCTATAGAAGATGCTTTTAACCCATGTAAGCAGAGATTGTAAATTGTTGTAGCATTGCTTGTCTGCGTCAAATGATGACTAACTATAGACTTATTAAACCCTCATCGATATACATGTTACATTTTGTAGCAATTGAGGGATAAAATTACATTTTTGAAAAAACTCCTGAATTTTAAAAATTAATATTTCTTGACGATCGTCAATTATCATACCTTTATATGTACTCAACTGATGTGCACTGAAAAGTACTAAGATTTTTTCTACATCGATGATGTAACCTAACGGTATGCATGTTACATTTAGTAACACACAAGTTTTTGTTCATGTAAGATTGTATATCTCATATCATTGTCAGTGCTTTGTAGCAGGCAGCGAATACAAGCTACTCGTGGTATTCCGGAAAGTCACGTGGTAGTGTAAGAGTCATCATGTGTACTTGTGGCTGGTACAGAACCTGGTCTCCTACGCATTCAGTCGACTAGTCATGGTGCACGCATGAGTTTGGACCGCACAGATCGATAGCAGTATACGGGTACTATAGATCGAAATGAGTGTGTTTCACCCATTCATCATGCAGTGTCAGCAAAGGTAGACGGCATGGGGAGAGTTATTCTTCTGAATCAGAAGGTGATGGAGTAACAGACGATATGGTTGAAGCTGAGATGACAGTACTCACTCACTCACTCCACGGCTTTCCGTCTTCTTTTCCTCGTGTTGCAAGGGTTGGACAGTAGACCAATGGAAAGAAGAGCAGGAAAAAGAAAGCGACAGATCCCATAGAAACCTTCGAAAGATGTTGTTATGGAACTTTGTGTTCCATATTACAATTTCGCAAAAACTCGCTGCAAAAACCGCAGCAAGTGTGATCGATGAGACCAATTTGTTTGTCCAACATGCCGCAAGGTCGTGAGACAATGTTTTTGTGACTTCTGTCACAATAAAAATTCTTCCTTTTGGATTCAACTTTTTCACTGAATCTCCTGAAAAGACAATCAATTATAATTATTCAAATATCAATTATTGATAAATAAACGACAAAAATAGTATTTCAAGATAGGCCTACATATACAGGGTGTTAGCGATCTCTTTGCAGATTTTTATTGAAGTGTAATTCTATGAAAAAAGCATAGCATTTCAGTGAATCATTTTATCAATGATATTTAACAAAGATATTTCAATAATATAAATGCAAAGAAGCACATACTTATAATAAATGTTCAATATGTCCACCTGATTGTTCAACACAAACACCACATCGATAGAAAAATGACTGAACAGCCCTTTCGATAACGTCGACATCGATTACATTCAACAATTCTGTCAATCTTTGCTCTAATTCTTGTAAACTTCTAGGAACTGGACGTTGATAGTCTGTTACGGATGTCACCCCAAAGCCAGAAATCGAGAATAGACAAATCTGGACTCCTTAGGGGCCATGGAAATGTGCTACCCCGACCAATCTATCGATTAGGGAGTTCTTTATCGAGAAGAGTCCTTACTTCACGAGAGAAGTGCGCTGGGGCGCCATCTTGTTGGTATACAAGTTTCCTGTTTCTTCTATTTTTCAAAATGGGAATGACATCAGAAGCGATAATTTCCTTGTACTTTTCACTGTTCATAGTAGAATGCAACACACGAAAATGAATTCCAATGTGAGGAGATACCATAGCCCCAACACAAGATGGCTGCTGACTTCATAGGCTTTTCAGCTATGACATGTGGATTTTCTTTGGCATAAATAAAAGAATTGTGTGAGTTCAGGGAACCATTTAGATGAAATGATGCCTCATCACTAAACACAATATTGAAAATGAAATTATGATCATGATCCTGTTCAGATAGCACTCTTTCGTAGAATTTAAGCCGCTTTGGTCTATCATCCCGTTGCAATTCTTGCACACACGTAAACTTCCCATGTTTGATACCTTCTTCCGTCAAAACTTTATTCACTGAGAAAACAGAAACTCCTACGGCCTGACCGACTGTTCTCTGTGAAGACGTTGGATTTTCTGTAAGTGTATTAATTATTTCTTGACGCTTCTCTTCTGAAAGTCTTCGGTGGCTATGGTCGCCAATTGGTGGTCTTGGTTGAACAGAGTGTTTCAATAAACCTTGTTTTCCAATGGCGCAGAGTTCGTGCTGGTGGAGCTTCTTTTGTGAATTTATTGTAAAATTGCCGACGAGCTTCTTCGCAATTAAAAGCAATACTTAATGAAACAGCAATAGCAATTTCTTCGTTGCTGAAGTCGCGATACTCCATGTTCTTCACAGAATCAATTTAACATTGTATGCATGTCAGCAGAAGGGGCTTTTATTGATTTTTTAATCACAAGTTTTAGTCACTAAATTTCGACCAATAGGGAGACATGAGAAAAAGGAGTTAGAGAAATAATTACTATACAAGATTAAAGTAGCACAACAAAATTGAAAAGTTGTTTTCAGAAAAAAACACATCGTGAGAATATATAACAAAATCGGCAAAGAGATCGCTAACACCCTGTATATAGCACATTTAGCTAATACTAAGTGTATTTCACACGCAGAGTACAGAAACAAAATTCATGATAATTGATTTTATACCCAAGTCTCCATCCAGGAACGTAATCTTGGCAATATTGATCGCTTCATTCGCTGATATTATTGCCATTATTTCAGCTATTTTTCCAAAATGTAACACGTACACGATAAGGTTCCCTGATTTAGGCATGCCGATCAGGGTTACGCTACCGCAACGACAAATTGATAACCATAGCGTCAATTCTATAAGATATGCATTTCTGAAAATTAGGATAGAAGTGATAAAGTCTCTTGACTTCTTCGTTAACGAAAATTTGGGCATGAGGTCTTACAGAACAGGATCCCGAAGGAGTTACTTTTTTGCACCTCTTATGGGCGGGCCTCACCGGTCTTACAACTCTGCATGATAAGGCCCAATCAGAGAATAATAGATGAACCATCAATGATCATGTTATTGAAGCTGATATTTCGTGAGCATGAGTAGATTATCAATGTGTAAAGGACAACGTAGGTAACAACGCCGTGGAAAGCTTCTGTTACCTCGGCGATGTGCGGCTACTGCCGCCGCAAGAATGCTCTCTGGTTGACCCACTTTAGATGTGAAAGGAAAGCTTTCAAAGTTTGCATCCAAAGTTGTGCATCATACGCAGGTGAAGGATGGACACTCAGATGATGACGGAAGGATGGATACGGTTGAGATGTCAATGAATTTGTGGTGAGTCGCTCAGGGAACAGCATTCAAGCACTAAAATTAGAAGGTACCGAAGCCTGTTCCCTATTTGCAGCATCATCCGTAGAAATCGCATGCGATGGTTTGGATATAATATATATAATATAATAATTATATATAATATAATTATTAATATAATATTTAATATTAATTTATATAATAAATTAATATAACATAATAATAATAATATATATAATAATAAATAATAATACAAAAATGCAATAAATTGATGAACGACCAACTGTTTAACAACACTTGTAAACAAAACAATATATATATATATATATATATATATATATATATATATATATATATATATATATATATAATACCGTGGGAAACACACTCTTTGACAGTGCTCAACTTATGAAGGAGCAATGATACCGTAATTGAAAAAACAACTTGTACCGGTACTCAGAGTTTCATGTATTCTGTCCAATACAATCGTCAGCCAGATCTAGACGGGGCTGACGGGGTATACTATATTTACCTAAAGAAGGAAGAAAACTGAAGATGCGTCCGAAGAAGAAATAGGACGAAACGGTAGCATCTGATTGCCGCCTACTGAGCTTAATTCAAATAGTTCTAAATGGACGATCGAAAATAAGATGAACAAATGTCAGCAGATGCTTTTGCACCTGCGACGTGTCTTGGACTTTGCGAAGTGGGAACTTCATGATGCTGATAGTCAAAATCTTATCAAACTGCTCAGAGAGACTTTTTCTGCAAATCTGGATTGGACTTTTCCTTAACCGATTGAAGAGAGTCCTTCCAAAGTATAATCTGACTGATATATGCTACGCCTGCATTAGAAGCACTCGAGTGCTGTGCTTCAATATTTTCAGACATTAAAATTTTTCAACAAAATGCGTTTGAAGCAATTCAAAAAAGATGCCACAGAATAATTTGCAGCTCATCCAACTGTGAATGTCGGTTCTTTTTACCGACTTGACTGAAAATCTTCACAACCCTTAAATCACCTAACACCTGACCGACTGATGCACTCAGGAAAGTTCCGTTTACTTTATCTAACAATGATATGACGAGAAATTCCTTCGTCTATCCTGTGTCGAAGCTAGCGAATTCGATGAGTGACTTCGATGTGTAATTTTTGACATCAATAATTTTTGCTACATTATTTTACTTGTTATTTATGTGATTTATTCTTTTTAAAATAAAAACGACAAGTGTTGGTTGATCGATTTCATGTCATTATTGGACATATCTTCAGGACAAAGTTTCAATACAGATAAAACCATAAAACATATCAATTGAGAACTTGTCCAATGCTGTCCGACTTACATCCAATCTAAACTTGTCCGTAATTGTAATTGCAAATCAGTTTCTATTGTATTGTTTTTAGCATGTATTTAATTTCTGTGGTTTTAGACGCAATTGCCAAGAGTTCTTTTAACTTTGACAAATTCTCAATTGATGTATTTAATGGTTTTATCTGTATTGTAACTTTGTCCTGTAGATATGTCCAATAATTACATGAAATCGATCAACCAACACTTGTCGTTTATATTTTAAAATGATCTCACTGGGTTCGCAATCGCAATGATTTATTCTGTATGAAATTTGTCCCGTATATTCTTATCAATGAGGATTTGGTCAATAAACGATTATTTGTTTTATTAACAGCCGAACGGCCCTCGACCGTCAGAATTGGCGGAGATCCATAAGAAGGAAAATTCTAATCCAATGATATCGGAGCAAACGGACTCGAAACGCGGAAGTAATTTCTCGCTACGTCACGCTTGTTTGACGGTTAATCAATCTCTCTCTTTAGTTTAAGTGGAAACAGTCTTGCAAAATGATGATAAAATTACACTTGAGAAAGTTATTTGAAAGTAGCCATTGGATTTCATCTCGTTGATAAGACAGTCGGAATTTACTGTATATTTATCTATTTGACGGTAGCTCATAATTTCCGAGCTAAATATAGATTGCGGTTCCCAGAATTCTTAGAATTCGGAATCTCACTTCCCTCACTCCATTTAATGACACGCAACCACAGTTAGGTGAATGAGACTGAATTGAATAGTAGTTTATGTCACCCTATCATTCTGAACTAGCTCTTAGCAGTATTTCTTCAAACAAAAATGATCATTTTTCAGAAGAACTCGGTGAAATAATTGATATCTTTCTTTCTTCAGCATTTCCATCTCTAGTGTCCTTTCCGTCCGGAAATTCGCTGACAGATTTCTATGTTCGGGATTATTGGATGCATCGAATGCATTTCTATGTCAGCACTTTGAAGCTGTGTCTCAGCTGGATGAATTTCTTGAGATAACAATCGATGATTTGACTGAAATCTTGACCTTCGACGATCTTCGCGTCACCTCGGAGAAGGTAGATATTCGAATCTGCAATGGGGTGGATCAAATATGATGTTGATGGAAGGAGTCGTCATGCTGCGGAGCTTCTGAAACTGGTCCGTCTGCCGATGCTGCCACCAACCTATCTATCCGACATTGTGGCGCAGGTAAGACCGCTGAATCAACTTGACTGAGAAGAGGAATGACTGAAGCTAAGCAATCATTTCAAATAATGAAATAGTTGGAAATAAAGGATGTGAGTCGGCCTATATACACGTGGATCCAGACTAGACAATGAAATAACTAAAGACATCGTGACCATTCAGGTGCTGGAAAAAATGAATTAATTGGAATTTATTGATTGATGAACCATCTTTAATTCAAGTAAATTGATTGGATCCGGTGACAATTAATTGCAACTATTCACAAGCAGGGGTCATCAAAAGTTAATTGAACCTCAATTAATTGATTGCGCTGAATTTCATTTATCAATTAATTGATTGTTTTCAATTCCAATTATCAATTAATTGATTGTATTCAATTCCAATTATCAATTAATTGATTTCTGTATGTCCCAATATCAATTGATTGATTGATTCATAATCAATTAATTGGTTCAATTATTTTATCAAGTTTCACTCCATTGTAATATATAGCATTACAATTGACCTAAGATTTTCGCTTCTTCCTGCGCATCCACTATACAGAATTCATTCTGCTGACTCAATCTGACACCTCTCAACTCTCTGATCTACTTCATATTCTTCAACATGATTGCCCTTTCTTGTCAAGCTTCGAAAGTCATTATCCATGGACAACTAGATAATATAGGGGGAGGGTCAAAGCTGAGAGTTCATAAAACGATGAATATTAATACCGGCATTTTAACTGATTGAATCGAGTTCCAATATGAATACAATTATTCTAGGCTGACTCTATTTTATAAAAATATAGGCCTACATGTTTTTCCACTGACTAATTAATAATTATCGATGAGTTAATTGATAAATTCAATTATCAATTAATTGATTGGGTACATTTCAATATCAATTAATTGATTGTCTGTAATTCCAATTACCAATTAATTGATTGCCCAGGAGTCCAATGCGAATTAATTGATTGGTCAAACTTTCAATTAAAATTAATTGATTGGACTGAGCAATTTAATTGGAATCAATTTTTGATGACCCCTGTTCACAAGCCAATAAGGCGATTTATTGAGAGATTATTCTAAGCTATATAACATAATATATAGGCCAACACATTCGATATTGTAATATTCTGTAGGCCTACTCGTATTTAAAAGGCAGGAAAGTTTGATTACAGCCTAATGCGAAGCTTTTTCTTATTTATCGTTGTCATTCATTTAAGCTTAAGTGTTTATCTGACTATACTCGTACATGTTTCATATTCTAAGAATCTTGGCTAAATTCAAAGTATGCAAACTTAATGAAGCATAATGGCCAGAGTTGCAGTGTTTCAGTGTTTGAACTGGAAAACATAGTGCTCGTAGAATCGAAGAGAACACAGATATTATCAATCATTGCTTGTTATTGTGTTCAGTGAATCTACATGTTTTATCATGCAAATTCGTTCAACGAACATAGAGAAGTGTATGCATGTGATTACAGGTAAATAATGTCTGTGCAAGGGCTTTAAAGTACCTTCGGAGACCCAGTATTTATCAATCAAGTGTCAATCCTGCAATCATTTTGTGAAGAGGTCTTCTTACATTTGGCAATGATTAAAAAAAGAATGCAACTAATTGATTGCTCATGTGATCCAATTGAATAATTGATTGTTTGCTAAAAAATGAGACCAATTAAATTGCAATCAATATCCTGGGACGGGGTTTTGCTTTTAAGGTGCTTAGTGGTTATCTTCCCCCTCAAGTTTTTCAAATTTACCGAAAATTCGCAATTTAAATCAATCAGTCGTCACAAAGCTTCAAATGCACGGAGTTGAAGTTATCTTTTTACCCATTGACAAAAACTCATGAAAATCGGACAAACACTTTCACAAGACGATAACCTGAAGTGTAGCGATTTCTGCAGCTTCATCCAACTTCTTCTGTTCGACGTATGTACTAACAGATCGACGAATTCATTTCGCGGCAACTCATGAACCACTTCCCTTACTGTGATGCATTGAACTTGAAGGTGTGGTAGGCAGGGGTTATCAAAAATTAATTGCAATTAATTGGGACTGAGCAATCAGTTAATTGCAATTATCAGGTGTCACCAATCAATTAATTGCAATTACTACAATTCAGATAATCTCAACTAACCCCTTGACCACCGTGCTGCTGTGAGTTTCTCGTTATAGCTTGCGTCGAATACTTCTAAACATTCATGTAGGTCTACATTCATATAGATAATGCCACCACACTCCTATAGAGTACTTTGTTCGAGTGCATCGAAGTTATCCTCCGGCTGACTCACTATGACAACGCGACAACCCCTAACCAGCATCTGTATGTGAATCGCTAAGCGCACGCCAAAATAGCCATCATGAAATGAGGGACTTGTTCATTGAGTGTGACTAGTCTGAGACAGTGCAATACAGACCAGAAAAACATACATATCGTCAGTCTGATAACAGTATATCAAAAATCAATTGCAATTAATTGGGACTGAGCAATCAATTAATTTTAATTGCATCTTGGAGCAATCAGTTTATTGCAAATAGCGGCCACTACCAATCAATTAATTGTAATTATCTTCCTGCAGTAATCCATTAATTCCTACCAATTAATTGCAATGCAATTCATATTTGATAACCCCTGGTGGCAGGATTAGGAGCCGTGAGAGTTGGAATGACAGCCAATGAGAAGATGGAGAGATAACAATGCACACACACACACACCAGTTCAATAACAGAACGTCGAGCAGCTAAGCTCCTGAAATACCTGCATTTGAAGTTATCGTCTCTATTGCAGGAAGTACTCGTCGGAATATAGCATGATATATGTACAATGATAGTCTGTATGTAGCTGAAATGTTTTGACGCTTTATTCACTTCGTCGATTATAGACAAATTTCAGACTCATGGGGAGAACACACACGAACAGCTTTCATTAGGTCTGTTGTTTGCTCCTTTGGGTCTGCCGTTATGCGGAGGTGGCAGTATTCTTAGCCTGCAATAGCAATTCCACTATCGCCGTTCCATTATTACATCTCATTTTCGTAGTTTGTTAGTACAGTTCTCTATGATGATGTTTTGCTTGTGTTGCGTCTTTCCCCTGGATTTCGGGGTATGAATGTGAAGACTACTTGTACACTGTGTGCAGTTGTAGTTCGTCTTCGTCACACATTTTATGATCAGCGAATAAATGTTGATTGAAGAATGCTGGTCCCACAAATTACGGCATTCTACTAACATCACATGTTAGCGTGTAATTATCAAATGCAGGGTTGTCCACATTGTGACCCTTATCCACCTCGAGAAAATGTCTAAAATTGTTTCATTCTAGACATCTATAGAGTTCTATTGAAAATTTATTTTGCAATTTTCGTATATTACATATTTCAAGCTTAAATTAGAAATTTGAATTTAAAATTTTACTAACTGCACGTATATCAGAAGCAGATGAATTTTTGCAACAAGTGTGTGAGTTACAAAGTGATCAGCTTTTCCTTACCAAGGCAACTCTGCCAATCAGTAAATTTTGGCGTCCTCTTTCTGAAGATCAGTACCACCATTTACATCGATTTGGATCAGGCGCAGTCTCCGTGGCACAGTGGTTAAGTGCTTCGCCTAGCGATCTTCTGGTCCAGAGGTCGAGCCCCGAAGGTGTCATTGGAAGTCGTCAGGAAGGGCATCTGGACTAAAGGATCACAACACTCCAGATTAAAGTCTGACTGCGTCAGCTGCGTCCAAGTCCTCAGTAAGGGAGAATAGTGACATTAAACCAGTGCTCTTTAGGATTTACCTGCACGCACAGCTAAACATTAAAGCCGAAACTCTCTGAACACGCCAATGCTCTGAATTAAACTCGACGCGCACGGAATGTCAAAATACACTTCATTAAACTATCATTTTTCTCTCAATGTTTGGAAGCACTTACCTTCGTTAGTCACCATTTTCTGTCATGGAGTCGATCAAATCCACAGAGAGAAATCTTCTGATTCAAACATCCCATTACGCTTGTCCACGTGTAGCCCTAACCTTAGTCGATGATGACACGAAGAATCTGGGCTCCAAAATGCAAACACACCAATCCCATTAACTTGTCTGTATCATTTGTCGTTTTTATAAATCATTTTTCTAAGAATGAATTTGGGAAAATTCTTATCCCATATGTTTTGAAACATTCGTCACATACTTTCATGATGAGGATCAAAATAATTTCTGACCTATTTGTCTTACAATCGTCTATTAGTGGAAAGTAGATAGTGGAAAGTAGAGAAAACGTTGAAAAATGTGAGCATCAGCCCTCGACCTTATTTCCTTGCCGAATGCGGCCCCCAACAGCATTAAGTTTGGACAACCCAGATCTAATGAAGTTTCACTATTAAAAGAATATGGGCGCCCTTATCATGTCATTGTACCTCACGATTGGCATCATAGTTTTCATTTGAAAACGAAGACAGTCTCCCAGTTCACTAATCCAAAACAATTAAGTGCTAATTAATACTAGAATTATTAAGTTTTCTTGTCTAATATTATCCCATTCCAATTCTCATCGGATTCTCATTCCCAACAACAAGCCTGGCTAGATCCATGCCGAGGCTTATATTCTCGTACCTACCCAAACTAGTCAGGATGCACCTCCAGTCTTTGTCATATCAAGTTGTCACCTTTGTCCCCGCGCTGAAAGTCATTGAGTCAAAAGAAATGACGTCAATAAATTCTAACCGATATTTTCCGATAAAATGTGTGATAATGCTCTATATTCAGTCAGCGAGTTTGACAGCGAGATCTATTGTCTAGAGGCATTCTATATGTTGGTCACTGCATTGCTGCATAGCGATCGAAGCAAGCGCATCATGTCCATTGTTTCAGCGGTATAACAATAGGCCTGACACAGAAGGGAGCAAGACGGTCAAATGCGAAGGTCAAAAGTTCTGACTTGTTGATCAAAAGACCTGCAGTTCTGACCTATTCATTGAGAAACGGAGTAACATTTATTGCAGTTTAACAGCAGAGAAACTGAAGTGGTTTGCATGCATTGTAAGAAGACCTCGAGAGATAATGGAGCCTGAATACAGGATGTTCCGTTGAGAAACGGAGTAACCACAGAAGTAGATTGTTTAATTGTGTCACTTTGCTAGAAGTGCAAAATGATTCAAAACAATGGCACATGCAGGAACTTATTAAGTGGGCAAAAAGACATTTTTAATACCTTACAGAGATAGGAAAAAATAGTCGTGCGTCGCTTGCGGATTGCTCTGAATTCCTTCAAAATGCTCCGATCGCCACCATTCCTTCAGATTCGAACAATTCAGATCATTGCGCAAAAGTTTTCTCGATAATGTTGGGCCCTTCCGACCATTATTAAAAAAGTTAGCAAGCGCATGAAAAAGCGTTCACAAACTTCTCTGTAGAACTTGACATTGTCTGTGCCTCTTTGCTGTGTGATCCGGTTGATAACAGTCACTGAAACTTTACACAATTTGACGTGTTTATTGTTGAACTGGCTGCTCATTGTTCGATTGCTATGGTATTATGTCAGCAGATTGTGCTATTTCATTAACGTTACATGTTCCAATGTTTTCTTTCTAGCCGAACGGAAGAAGAGACGACCTGTCTAATTCTGTGGGAGTAACATTTATTGCAGTTTAACAGTTGAGAAAATTGAAGTGATTTGCATGCATTGCAAGAAGACCTCGAGAGATAATGGAGCCTGAATACAGGATGTTCCGACCTGTAGGAGACTTGGGTGATCGAAAAATAGATTCACCAAATAGACTGTGTTGAAATAGAGACACTCCTTCAACCAGTGACAAAAGAAGGCATCGAATGGTTCCGTACAAGGTAATGATGCACGGCTAGATGTAGCAGCACGCGGATTTTTGTTAAAGAGAACGACGAGCGTTTCGATCCAAGAACCTTACAATCTTTTCTCTCCAAGTCTCACTTTGAAGACATCATTTGCGATCAAATTAAAAGATGTTGCATCGGAAGAGTAATCGTCTATTTCACCCTTCTTATTTTTCCAAGGCAGTAGTGGATGCATCCTAAGGACGGAACCTGACGGAGTCAGCAGAAAATCAGAATTAGTCCGGCAGCCAGAACAAGTTTCTGCAGGGAACGAGGCCGAAAATGAGACTTTCACAGAATGATGTACACCCTTTGCCTACTACGAATCTGCACGTCTGCCGAGTTCTAGTGAGTTCCTCTTCTTGTCAGACAGGATTAAGGAAAAACGCATGTAAATCCAATGGGACGCAGATTGTAGTTTTTTGTCTGAAATGAAATTTTGTATGTTTTTCTGATTAAATGAAAAGTACTAAGACCAGTGTCATAATTTTTGGCATGGAATGTCTTCAAGTCATTTCCTTTCACTTTCATGCACCCCTGTCTATATAGCTAAACATATTTCGATTTGGCGAGCCTCTTAATGCCGACAAATATGAACAATTTGAACAACTTTATCTACATTCAACCAGATTCTCACATACATTACCGATTAGATGCATGATAAAAGCACGTGTAAATCATAGGAAATGACTTGAAGACATTCCATGCCAAAAATTATGACTCCGGGCTTAGTACTTTTCATTTAATCAGAGAAAACGTGCAAAATTTCATTTCAGACAAAAAACTGCAATCTGCGTCCCATTGGATTTACATGTGTTTTTCCTTGATCCTGTCTGACAAGAAGAGGAACTCACTAGAACTCGGCAGACGTGCAGATTCGTAGTAGGCATAGGGTGTGTATCATTCTGTGAAAGTCTCACATTCGGCCTCGTTCCCTGCAGAAACTCGCTCTGGCTGCCGGACTAAATATGGAACGATGTTTCTGTCATAGAGCTCAAGGACGGAGTCAACAGAAAATCAGAATATCGGGCGATGATTCTATCGTAAAATAATGACAGATAACAAGCATATTCATACATTTACACGCTCATCAATTTTGTGTATTCATGGCTCCAGAACATCTCATCGGCTCAAGGTAGACGTACTACCGACATTGAGTTGTCTCGATAGTTTTCTGCAGACGAATGATTTAGAAATTACGTTTCTTTAGGTTTTATATGAATGATCTTGTAGAATCTCAGTAGGGACTTTCTTTCCTTATGTAATTTAGCTTGTTGGAAAAAAATTGTTAGGCTCAATTACTTAACATGATATCATATGATTCATTCCGTGGAAATTACACTCATCTAAGCTCGATTAGCTATTAATAATGAGACGCTATTAACATAAATTATATCTGGAAATGGTTATAAAAAATGCCGTTGAAAACCCTTGAAAATAGGGATTAGGTTGGCGCGGACACTCTGTTTTAAGCTTTCAATAACGAGAAGTGGGAGTGCCTCATAATGTGAATTCGAATGCAAACATTTCTAATTTTTTTCATTCTTTTCATAATTTGTTTATTATCATTTTTTAAAATGCAGAGACATAATAAAGATATTCCTTTCATTTATTTCCCAACATGATTTAAAACGACAGCTATTTTCCCTTGTGATATTCGTGAAAGCCGATGTCGTCATCTAGTGAGAAATACAATGACACATTCATCTACGCATATCCTGTCCTGAATCCAGAGCATGTTTTCGGTCAAATAAAGTTGTTTCATTACCAGAATCGGAAATAGATACCTTGGTTTTGACAATTTGAAATATTCAGACCGTTTCAAAAATAATTGCACAAAAAAGTTAGCATTTTCAAATGTAATTTTCATGTTGAAGTCTTGATTCAATTTTAGTTAGCGACGTACCATATGAAACCTTGTGTTCCATGGATTATTTTCACATATATTTTGCTTTCTTAAGTGGTCAGTTGTGATTATCAGGCCTTCCGAAAAAACTGAACGTTTTCTTTGATGCAGGATTTTGATAAGAAGACGACTTAGTTTTTTAACGATAATTGACAGATAGTGTGACCTATCATTCAGCTGCTTCATGATGCAAAGATTTTAGGATTCGTTGAATGTATAAAGATATGCAGTACTAATGACTTTCACCGAAATATTGCTGCTACAAAAAACCACGTAATACCACGTTATGAGAGTTTAGTTTGTGTCTGGTCAGTTGTGGTCAGCAGACTTAAAGATATGAATGTTTGGTCAATTCATTCACCGATGCCATTTGACGAAGCTACACAATACAGAACATTACGATAATCACCATTGAATCAGGATCGTGTTTAGCTTTCCGACGATACAATTTTTTTCGCTAGAATATCGCGAAGTATAGTATGGTATCGATTAAATATAGTCCGGCAGCCAGAACGAGTTTCTGCAGGGAACGAGGCCGAAAATGAGACTTTCACAGAATGGTGTACACCCTATGCCTACTACGAATCGACACGTCTGCCGAGTTCTAGTGAGTTCCTCTACTTGTCAGACACGATCAAAGAAAGAAACATGTTAATCCAATGGGAGGCAGATTGCAGTTTTTGGCTGAAATCAAATTTTGTATGTTTTCTCTTATCAATTAAAATGTACTAGGTCTAGAGCCATGGTTTTTGACATGGAATGTCTTCAGGTCATATCTTATCAGGTTCATGAGCATTTATCTATGAAAGTGCATGCATTCAGATTTGACAAGCCTCCTACTGTAGGCAAGCACCAATATGTTGGCCCACTTCATCCGCATTGAACCACATTATCGCATAGATCGCCGATCAGAAGCATGATAATATCAGTTACACATGATAGGAAATGACCTGAAGACATTCCATGCCAACTATTATGACTCTGGCCTTAGTACTTTTCGTTTAATCAGAGAAAACATAGAAAATTTCAGTTTAGCCAATAACTGCAATCTGCGTCTCATTGGATTTACATGTGTTATTCTTTGATCCTGTCCAACAAGAAGAGGAACTCAATAGAACGCGGCAGACGTGCAGATTCGTAGTAGGCATATGGTGTACATCATTCTGTGAAAGTCTCATTTTCGTCCTCGTTCCCTGCAGAAACTCGCTCTGGCTGCCGGACTAATACCACGAATAGCTTACTACAGCTTCGAACTCAGCCATGGTACACGTACTGATGGACACATTGGTCATGCATAGTTACCAATGATAGCATCACTGTCTTGCATATCTCCAGTGTCACTTCTTCCTGAGCATTGGATGATGCATGGAATTCTGAATAATAAGGACCCTTAGGAACACATCATTTCATGGATAATGATGATGCGGTCAGGGTTTGTCGGAAAACTGCAGCAGTTTCAATATGGATAGTCTTACCACCGACTTTCCAATAACATTCCAAGCTTCTAACCACTACCATATCATGTCATGTAGTTCTTTGCCAAACATGTCATACTGTTTGAAACAGTCAATTCTGCACTTCTCTGCA
The DNA here is from genome assembly GCA_907163375.1 of Prostheceraeus crozeri. Taxonomy (NCBI): domain Eukaryota; kingdom Metazoa; phylum Platyhelminthes; order Polycladida; family Euryleptidae; genus Prostheceraeus; species Prostheceraeus crozeri. The sequence continues at coordinate 90,683 of CAJQUW010005508.1, forward strand.
ATTGTCGTTGTTGGAACACCCCATCACATGAAAATCGTATGCAGACAAGAACACTTTCCCCTTCTTTGAAGGCGGAGTCATTTTAAAGTAGGCCTTCATCAATAGCGGCAACCTACACTGACTGATTTTTTCGCATTGTACCCGTATTTTGATAGATGAAATTTTCATGCACTCACTTGTAGTCCTGGAGTGATAGTGGCATGGCGAATTGAGAATCGAATGCTGAACTTGAATGTTCGAGGAGAAACTGTGAGTCGGTTGATTAGTACTTTAAACCGGTGTGATTGTGCCCAAAAATCAGTGTCTCTCACGCGTCTGATGTTCAAAATAATGTAGCAATAAATAACAGTTATAAATGATATAGTAATAAAAAATATAAATAAATAGGCGACCAACTTCTCCCCACACCAACATACATGTGAACGACATCTATTTTAGCTACGGTGAATATCCAATACCACTTATGATGATTATTGTGTTATCTTAGAAGATGTAGACTTTTCAATGTTTACTGATGTAGCGTCGTTAGCGTTTAGGAAAATGCTAAATACATCTTCTATCGTAATGGTTGTTTTTTTATTAATCTATCAGAAAGTTGCGCTTTCACGATGTTTCGGGAAAATGTTCTTGGACTTGAGGTGAATTTTAGGAAAATTGGACGAATTGCTTCAAATCCGCTCTCTAGTTGTAACGGAAAGATTCCTATGCTATATTTTTCTAGGCATATACATATTTCCCCCTCGCATTTTTGCTCTTGAACAAGTATTCAGGGATTGTCCGTGATTGACATCATTTTTTACTTAACTTGTGAAGTGTTCAGCACTGAAGGATTCATTCATCACTGTCAATGTTATCATTCTTGCACTCCTGCATTTCCTGCATCATCCGATCTGTAGGATGACCACGTGACAATGACAGACAGTGGAATGTATACAACGTACGCAGTTGCACAGCAGCGAAGCGCACTTGGCCCTGGAATGCGCTATTGCGTGATTCTATTTGCAGATCATAGCACATTTGAAATACGTGAATCTGAAGCATTTCGGAAGCTAGCTAGGGTTCATGTACTTTGATGAATCACCTGATTTGAAATGAAAACAAAATATCTTGTAGTGGATGACCACGCCTACTTCTCCGTTTGAATTCAACAGCACTTAAGTAAATGGTGCTTTAAAGCAATGACAACAGAAGAGAGAGGAGAATATGAATGAGACTTGAGCAAAAAACCTTTAGTTATTCATAACGTTGCTTATATAAAAAAAAACTGGCAAATTAGCAATCATAGTTCGAGGGGCAAATCATGCTCATTGTCGCACAGTAGCGGTACACACCCCGCCGTGTGCTAATTCACTTGTACTCACAGTTAGGAGACTGACTAGTATGACAGGTATGACAAGTGTGAATTCATTGCAAGTATGATACACAACTTTTGACCGATTTCTATGCAACTACACGCTATCTGGAATCAGTGCTTAACAATTCAACAATGAAATCCAAAATGAATCAGTTTCAAACATGAGGTCCTCTAACTTGGTTCCCTGATGCATAGCTGAAAGATTAGAAGAACCGTCTTGCTTGTTGATATATAAGTAGAAAAGTCTTTGGACTGGGATTATCTAAAGATGAGACATGCAGAAGAGAAAACTATGTTGCCTCATGGCCTCTCTACAGTGAGATACAACAGTACTGTAGAAGCATTGGCTAACCGTGGATAACTTCACACGTCGAATGTACAACATTTCCAGTCCTTCCGACCGAAAAGGTACAAACGAAACCGGGTTAGTCTCGCTGTTTCACCGTGTCAGGATGTTGTACTCTCATCACTACGTTGGAGAAGAATTGGAGTTTGTGTTCCGGTGTCTCCAGAACAATGGCTATCCAAAGTGGTTTATTGAGAAGTTCTCCCTGCCAATAAAAGGAAAAGTTTCAACGGCAGCTCAGATGGAGTTTTTCTTCCGTTTACCTTACTACGGCGAGAAGAATGAGCAGATCGCAACTGACCTGTGTAGGGAGATAGGCAAGGCGTTCTACCATGTCAACCTCGGTCCACTGTTCCGCACAAGATACTTAACTTCTCCATGTGAGAAGGACACTATTCCGATATCCCAGCAATCCCGGTGTCCTTGCGGTGTGAGGCATGCTGGGATGACGGAGCGCTGTCTCTCTCTTTGAAGAGCAGAGCATATCCCAAAGCGGCTCTATAAAGGTCCCGCCAGACCGAGATCCAAGTAACCCGTCATTTGAGAATTGTGAACACCGGTCGACAGTGCTAGAACAAGATTGCCAAGGCTTCCCAATATCAAGAATGGTAGGAACATCTCCCGAGCTGGCTATCACTCACGGATCTGTGTGTACAGAAGGAGAGGTTGTCTTTGTTGAAACTGTGCTAACTTGTACTTCCTTTCGACTTGTGTTCTTATATTTTATAATTCCTATGAACTGATTTTGATGGGATGAGATCGGAATCACTTTTCAACGATGGCCTATATGAAAAATGAGCTGTGTGTAGAAGTGTGCAGCCTACTGGCAGCGCTGTTTTGAATACTTGTCTCAGAGATCATATCAGTCAAAAGGCACCGAGATTTTTTGGCGAGCCACTATCTGTGCAGTATTCAACGCTATAAAATGAAAAATGGCAAGGTACATTGACTAGATACAAACACATCAATCAATAAACATGTTGCTGTATTCTGTTGGTATATATCAAAACCTCGGTTGAGTATTAAATCATTGATTTTTTCTGTCAATCAATCAATGCCCGTTGTGGCCTTGTGGTGGAGTGTTCGCTGTGTCCGGGAGACCTTGGTCGGTCAAACATGACACTTCTAAAATAGGTACACTCTGCATTCTTGCTACACACTCAGCACAAAAAGAATGAGAGTAGGATAAATAATAACTTGGCCTCAAGGAAGAAAGGCTGCGTGCCTAATGTGCTTCCGAGTATGAACAACGTTCATTTATTTACTTATTTTATTCAGCAAACTTTCTATGGGTCGGATGGCCTTTTTTTACAACTTGAATAACTTGAAGACTGAGTACTTGAAAGTTCACACCAGGACAATTAAAAGCCTTCAGTTGAAATAATAACATAACCTACTGCATTCATGCTGTTATTCCATTATCATCACTTAAAAAAGATGGGAGATAAGGGATCTATCATTTCGGAGTGGGACCCCTGTTACATACCTTTCTGACTTTCTTTGACTCTCATTCACAGAGAAAATTGACATGCGTCTTTAACTTTGACCTGTATTTGAGTTCACCGGGGAGGGATCAAGGTTAAGACAGAAGTATTGCCATTTCCTCTTTGGTGTTAGTTTGCATTTCGTGATTCTCCCTTGATATCATTATTCGCATAAAAGACGTATCAGGATCGCAAACATCCCGAATTGGCCAAAGCTAGCGTTCTAACAAAAATAGAGAACAAGCACTCTCTCCATGGTACCACATTCCACATCCTTTGCAGCTGTTAGTGTTAAAATAGCTCAGTTGCTATCAGGGTCGCGATATGAAGTATAGAGGATCAAGGGGTTAAGTCTTGGAAAGTGCCTCATCGGAGGTTGCGAACCTGGGTGACAGCACAGAAGCAGTGTTAGGTAGTGAGTTGGTTAGTGACAAGCTTATGTCAATGGCTGAGTGACACTGTTAGAGATTTGTTAGCCTAACAGTGTTTCTATGGGGTCGCCCCGGAGACTTGCCAGTGTACGAACACTGCCTCAACTCAATTTTAATTACGAGTTTGGCTACGCGCCGTGGACAAGATACGGTAAAGTAAGAAAGTCAAATCGCGTTCTTAGAAGCAGAAGATTTTCGAGCAGCTTGCGCGTAAATGGATGAATGCCGATTTCTTTCTTTTCAGGAGCCCGTAGTGCGGAAGTGTCTCAAATGTCGTGATCTTCTCGATGAAGCGCGTGATTATCATCTTCTGCCTGAACGTCGTGCACGACTAAGGACATTCAAAGCTCGCCCACGCTGCTGTCGCGACGTTGTTGGACTAATCTACGCTGTTGGAGGACTGACGTCGAGTGGAGATTCAATTTCGACAGTCGAGCGGTACGATCCCATCCTTAACAAGTGGTCAGTGGCAGAGAACATGACCACACATCGATCCCGTGTCGGTGTTGCAGTTCTCAATGGACATTTGTACGCTATAGGGGGCTTTGATGGACATGATCGTCTGAACACGGTCGAAATGTTCGATCCTAAAGTAAGTGCGCGCATCATTCTAATTGAGAGATTGTAGGAGCAGATGATGTTATTCAAAATAGAAATTGTATTAATAGAAAGAATGAAGTCTGTCATGCGGCAAGTATACTATGTGGGTCTGTTTGGTTGGCGCATTTCCTCTACTAAACACCGCGGCGTTTGTTTATAATCACCTACTTTTAAGTGTGGCACTTACAAGAGGGTGGCGCTTATTGAAATGTTCGATTTTCCACAAGAGATTTTCCAAATTAAATAACAACAATAATTGACATCAGTTTTTCATTCCATTTCGATCTTGATACTATAAAAAGCATTTTAAATCGTAGCTGCATCTATAGTTAGTCATCTAATGTAAGATTTTGGCTCTCTGTAGCAATAATTACATAACTATTTTTTTTTCAGAACAGCATCTGAAATACTAGAGCAGTTGTATATTTCGCTCAGTATTGAATTATGAATATGTTTTCATAGGTAGTATGTATGTGGTCTCCGTGGCACAGTGGTTAAGTGCTTGGCCTGGAGATCTTTTGGTCCATAGGTCGAACCCCGAAGGTGTCATTGGAAGTCGGCAGGAAGGGCATCCGGACTAAAAGTACTACAACGCTCCATACGTTTGACTATGTCAGCACCGTCCAAGCCCCAAGTACGGGGATTAGTGACGTAAAAGCCTCATAGAACATTCGCAATATTAGTCATAACAAAGTAAAAAGCATCTGAATATCAATTAGCATGATAACTCGACTATATTTCCTGAACGGACAAACTACAGAAGTTGCAAATCAACTGAAAACTCAAAATCCTTATCGATAGAAGTAAAAATCCAAAATGTCGAAAAAATGTGGTCTCAAATTCTTTTTATTTGGCTGCTGTGGCTAAAATATTGGGTCTACAAAATACACCTACCACTCAGAGACAGTCAATACAAGGTTACGAAAAGTCACTGAAGGACAACTTCAAACAATTATTCGTTCCGGCGTGAGATAAGAAAACCGAGGGGGGCATAATGGCCTCCTAAAGCAAATAGGGTTAAAACTACATTCTTGCTTATTAACTCACTATACGATACATGCACTACACTTGGTCTTTCTTTTCTAACTTGATATCAGAAATGCGGGGTCTATTAAAAAGTTGACTTCTTAACTGCATCGTTTTTTAAAAGGTGTGGTTTAATATAGGACATACAGTAATTTCTGAGATTCCCGTGGCATCACGTATGTATTTCACCAATTTTGTCGGGAGCATTTCTAATCGCTGATTTTATCCCTTTTTTAAAATAAAAGAGGAACAAAAAACACTTTTCAGTGCGGCTCCGTATATTTTTCTGGTGAGAGGTTAAAAAATAAAATAGAGGTGTGACCTGAACTATTTTATTTTTTAACCTCTCACCAGAAAAATATACGGAGCCGCAGTGAAAAGTGTTTTTTGTTCCTCTTTTATTTTAAAAAAGGGATAAAATCAGCGATACAGTAATTCACTCAGGCGCTTAACGGCAAAAGCAGATTTTTTCTTCAACTTTTGTTCTTTAGCGAATGTAGCCGATTTTGACACGTTAGGGTCAGTAACTTGAATATGATGTGCCATTTATTACCTCATCAGTTTCAGAGCTTCTTTTAGTGGAAGTTAATCGTCCAACTTCGAATAACAAGAATCCGTATCCATTTGATTATTGAAGGGATTCCATCGGCCTGATGGTCAACTGATAATTTTCATAACCAGACAACCACTTTCTATTCATGAGTTTTTTGTCTGAATGAAGAGTTGACTAGAACTAAAATAAGACCGTTTGATCATGTCTCAGGTTGCGAAATGGCGTCGTGTCTCGCCGATGAACTGCAGGAGATCTGCTCTTGGAGCTGCTACAATGGATGGTCGGCTGTACGTCTGTGGAGGGTACGACGGAGTCAGTTCCCTTCGCACCTGTGAGGTCTACTATCCCGAGAACAACCAGTGGCACATGCTACCGTCCATGAACGATTGTCGGTCTGCTGGAGGTGTGGTGGCATTAGATGGACGAATCTATGCCCTCGGTGGTCACAACGGCCTTGCCATCTATGATTCGGTGAGTCTATCATTCTAACTGTGTTTGTGTTCACTATTATATTTGTCATACCGTATCACTACCGCACTATCATCCGAATACCAATGATGTATTGAATGCAGAAATTTGGTACTGGCGAAAATACCGGCCCTGTTTCAGAGGATAAATAATAAATTTAGAAACCGGTCGTCGGTCGGGCACCTTGGAAAAGTAAATAGTTATTGGAAGGCCGAGTTTTCATTAAATCCAATATCCAATTTGTCGAACAAATACTATTTCTATTACTACACTGTGATAAAGCACTAGATGTACCACAATGTGGACGAAACATGCAAGGCCTCAGCCACACTGCGAGCTTTTCCGAGCGCTTCGAGCAAAGCGTTTTGCAGTAAATACGAATTCATCATTACAGCAGTTGTAAACTGCCACACAGGGAGCAAAGCAAACCAGAGCGGTTGATAGCTTGAGGACATACGTTTTCTCGGGACGCTCGTGTTTGCTTTGCTTTCAGTGTGTTTGAGGCTTAATGCACTAGTAGTTATCTATTCACCTTTTTTGGGGCATGAGTCCGCATGCTATCCTTATCGCCTCTCCGGTAGTAGTTTCGTTCTTCCGTGTCCTCGTCCTCGGAGGTCGATGTCTCCATAGAATCAATACTATGCCTTCTCCCAGTCAGAAAAATGTTCACCTAATGTCATCCTAATTAGAAGTTATTTAGAGAATGACGCTAGGCGGCCGAGGAACGTTTCCTGATGACCAATTTTACTTGATTCAAGATGTTCAATGAAATTGACACGCTCAATAGCAGCTCTCCAGTCTAACGAAAAGCTGCAGGTTATTCACAGGGCACTTGTAGAAGTTGTTGATCTTTGCACTGTAATAGAAATTGGGCCGATTTTTAGGCCTTCAAGCACTAGACTCCAGAAGTGCTTAATTAATAAACCAGCCCCGGCTCGCAAAAATAAACAATTGGCCCACTTTTTGTCGCCAGTACAGCATGTTTACAATCATATTTGTTAACCAATATCGAAGTTCTCCATAGAAATTCGACTTTTCACTTTCAGTTAGGAAGACCAGAATGGCCAACAGCTAGCGGTTTGCTGCAGATCATTTCGGCATCGGTCCTGATCAGTGTTGCTAGATCTTAAGAAGACACAGATGACTGAGGCATGCAGCAGTGGTAGATCCTTGCTGTAAAGCGGTCTATAATAAGTTGATTTACCAAACTTCGAAATGATAATAACCGTGAAGAATTACAAAATACACTGATTAGCCCTGAATTTTTCTAAAAAATGAGATTTTCTGTATTTTCTCTGCGTAAAGAGTACTAAGTCTGGGGTCGTAATTTTTGACATGGGTTATCTTCAAGCCATTTGCTATCATGTTTCGGATGGTGACGCATGCGTGAAAATGGCTAAATGTGGTAGAAATATTTGTATTTGTCCACATTAGGAGCCTTGTTAATGCTAAGGTGTATGAACATGATAGAAAATGACTTTAGGATATTCCATGACATCAATCATGAATTTAGAAAGAATAAAAAGTGAAAGTCTTCCTTAAAATGAATATTTGAAAGTTTTCAAGCTACTTGTAGGCCTCGGTTCAAAATGAACATGATAGTAAATTCAATTCAATACATGAAAAACGTAGCAACATAAATAAGTGAGTTCTTATGGATGAGAGAGAGAGGAGCCCACCGATTCAATCTACTTTTCTGCTGCCTTTGTTACCGTGTTAAATCGTTTCACATGTTAGCCACAAATTCTTTATTTTTGATGATTGAAAGTATTTTGCCTAATACTACGTAACATGCGTTGACCTAGTTATTAAAGTATCTGGAATTTAAAATAATATTCCAGTTCTTTGGTAGCCTCATACACAGTAGGTGCACCTTATATTGTTAAGCCGATATTCACTTTACAACATAGAACTGACTTTTCAAAGAAATCATTTGTATTTCAAAAATGTTGCCAAATCTGGTGTAACAAAATATAATATGCCCATGATCCGGAGCCGATCTGATAAGTTATTGAATCATGAGCCGAATGATCCGGTGATTCGTTAGGAGCCATATGTAGAACTCTCGCAGTTTGTGGAGTGTTTGGTTGATTTTAAATATACGTTCGAAATAATGTTAAATATGTATCACTTTGATTGATTATGAATTTCGTTTTGAAAGCAAATGCATATCGTCTTTTCAATTAGAGAATGGCTGCTAAATATATTTGCAGAATTCATTGCCAAAATACTCGAACTTTCGCGAGCCGATTCGCATTCTTAACTAACCCTTTAGTAGGGAGACAATAGGCATCTACCTTCAACATGAAATTCAACAACTCTTGCTATGAAACCAAGCTCACTGGGCATGCAATGCGTGTTTGCTGATCCTGAAGACACGTCTGGCTGGATTGTTCTGTAATTTGTTGATTTTGTAGGTTGAGGCGTACAATCCGCATGTCGGCACGTGGCGAATGATGGCGAAAATGAACACGCGTCGATGCAGACACGGAGTAGCTGTTTTGAATGGAAAGATCTTCGTTGCTGGTGGATACAATGGTGTGACCTTCTTGAGAACGGTGGAAGCATATGATAGTGAAGCCAATCAATGGACTTCGGTGTCTCCTTTGTCTGTTGCCCGATCTCGTGTTGCCCTTACGTCCACGTGCGGCCAAATCTATGCCATAGGTGAGTTAATTACATTAATTTAAGGACAATTAGGAAGAGAATTTTGTCCAGTCCAGAGTGAGTGTCCAGTTAACAAATATAAGATGTGTATTAAATTCGTTGAACACTAACATCGCAACAGTATTCAAGAGTCAATACATGAAATCCCAAATAGCATCCTCAGTTCCAAAATCCTCTAATGAATAGTCACGATGTCTATGAAGTAAAATGTGACTTGTACGAGGCAAGTTATGTCGACTTCACATCGCGGCATTTATTTGAGAGAGTGGAGGAACACAAACAACTTTCATCGTCTATTGGGAAACAAACAGCAGTAGCACGGCGACAAGAATATCCGACTCGCAAAGTTCAGAGTTTTGAAAAGTGTCCAAGCAGATGCGATCTTTTGATTTACGAAATGTTGCGCATTAAGCTCCGTTCACTGTCTCTTAAGGGTCAAGGTGACTCAGTTAGACCCAAGTTACCTGATCAGTTTATCTGTGTAGATTACTATGTAAAGTAAGTCTTTTGTTTTATCTTCAGCGTCTGTGCCGACTCTCTTGTTTTCATAGTTTGATACTTCGGCTCCCAATATTTTTTATATGAAGCTCGTGAATTCATTTATGCCAGTACTCTGTTCTCAAGAGTTCCTTGGCATGAAGAGATAGTATTTTATTTTTGATGATCGTCTTTCTATGTAGCAATATTTTTGATAAAACATGGGATCAGTTTTGTTGTTTTGTTTCGAAGAAGCAGTTCTCATAGAAAGAGAATTTTTATAGATTCGTATATTTTTTGTACATTTACACATTCCTCCCCACCCAGGAGATATAGCTGACGGGAGGTTATTTAATTTCAGAGTGAATCTCACTTCCGTTTGTGTCGTCTCCCCGAGAAAAGATAAGCTGCTAAAAATATGTACAGTCTATTTGCTAAAAGATATGTACTCGTACAATTCCGAGCTTTCGCGAGCCGGCTCGCATTGTCAAGGTTTGGCAGGAGCATAGAAATAAACTGTTTATCTGAAGTTCGCTAGAATGGAAATTGACTCAAGGTCGCGGCACATCCGGGGGGAACTAAGTTGGGGCATGAAGAACCAATGAAAAGCTTCGATTTACTCATGTGACTGATTCTAACCCAATGATACAGACGTTGGCAGGTGCATCTAAGTGAAAATGCGTGCGATTTATGTGCCGTTATTGTGCATTGCATGAAGCTTAATTTCCATTCTAGAGGTTTTATTGTTGTCAATTTCTATGGGCAGGAGTGAGGGCACGTTCAACGTCTGGTTATTGCATGTCTTCGGTTGAATGCTGGTCTTTGTTCTGCAATATGATTGGCTTCTGACAGTGTCGTCTCTATCAGGCGTCAAGACCTTTCAATTTCCGATATAATGAACACAAGCGCAGCCTATCAAATAACAGCATGGATAGCGCATTGGCAGAGCACGCAAGACAATACCATCATGGACATCTGGCGATCACAGACTTCCAGCTAGAGATTATTGACAGATGCAGATCACCGATAGAGACGAGACTGTCAGAAGCCAATCATATTGAAGAACAAAGACCAGGACTCAATCGAAGACATGAAATAACCAGACGTTGAACGTGCCCCCACTCCTGCCAAACCTTGACAATGCGAGCCGGTTCGCGAAAGCTCGGAATTGTAATTTTTAAGCAAATAGACTGTACCTGTTTTTAACAGGTTATCTATTCTTGGGGAGACGACACAAACGGAAGTGAGATTCACTACGAAATTAAATAACCTCCCGTCAGCTGCCATCAGCTATGCGGATTCTAGCTTTTGGAATGTCATGCTGCATAAAAAGATGAAGATTGTTGTTTAAAGTTCTGTATGTAGAAATCTGATTTCACCATTTACTTTCATTGTTGGTGGATAGCTTCAATGTCTTTGTAAACATAGTTTCTCGGAGATTCAGTTTCATCAGATATCTATCCTGAGGAGTTCGCTGACTTCCGTGGAAGGTCAGTTTATCGGAACAATTTTTCATCCCGGTGCTTTCTGCATTTAACAATAAGTGAAATGAGAAAAACTATGGATCAAATGGCCATGCAAAGGATGTGTGGCTGGTAGGATTCGAACTACGACTCCAGGAATTAAATTTTCAGTGTCAAACGAATTGAACACATTTTAAGAAGATTTGTCGTAATTGATCGGCGAAAAGACAATCAAAATGTTGTGAAAAAATCACGTCTCCTAGTGATATACAATATACAATAAAACGATAATTGACGACTGTCGACTCCTGGATTGATTCGAGGCAACTTAATTTCTCGAGTTCGTGGTCATGCGCCACTTTGCGTACAAAAAGCGGCTCATCATACACATATGCAAATTAAGTGGGCAGGCGACTGCCGATCTCCGCGGGATTTTGAAGAATTTTTCTATTTCAATTTTCTTGTTTTTGTGCCTTATTTATTGATGTTTAATTCATACCAGTAATTATATCTTTCAATGTAAGTACGAATGCTAGAATAATATAGCCTGCTACCGTATTTTTCCATCTATAGATCCACCCTAATGCAAGCCCATACGGTTAGTATGCTTATGTGAAAAATAATTTATGTAGCCATCAGTTCGTTGACTTATTTAGGATTGCCACCAGTAAGGATCTTACAAAATCCATGTTAAGAAATTTTGTTGAGGCAATCACGATCGCAAAAATTGTAGTTTTACCGCAGGCTACTCCGCATTTACGCTTCGAAAGACAGGCATTGACAATCGAATGATTCAGAAGTTCAGACTCTGCTTCTAGTCTCTACCACTAATTTCAAATATCCGGGATACTACTGTTGATTCTTAGTGAGTAGAATCTTCTAATCTCTACTTTTTATCAAGAGAATCAATTAACAACCGTCTTTCCGCATCCATCTGCCGCATTGCCGTTGTAATCAACTTCTTTGTTTTTGCATCCAAGTGTGAAAAAAGAAAAAGACTGACAAAATAATGAATCCGAACATCAGGTATCAACTCTTGCAGCGTGAATATATGATGATCGGTTGCGGTGTAAATGAATAATATACGTGCCTGAATAATACACCTGCAACAATAGAATAACATCAAAATTGGATATAAATTTATCCGCAATGCTCGGATCGGATACCATACTAAGCACGATCTTGAAACAGCTTAGTCAATACTGATCAATATGAAGGAGCCAAAAAAGACGGGTCACAATTGATTGAATAAGTAATTATTTTTTGGAATTGTTTCAAACTGTAAAAACCAGTTAAAATGCCAAATATCATATTGTCTGTCGTTTTCCATGGTTGCACATCTTCCACTGTGTCCGGCTTGCACGCGGAATGCTGAAGCTGTGGATTCTTCTATTCTTCCCCCCCTACATTTCTGTTGATGACATCCGGGAGTGTTGCATCGTCAACGATCTTCTCTTGCTCCTACGGGCAGTCTCACTAACGTCGCATAGCGTTGAGTGTGTAAAACTCCTCTTATCTGACTTGTAGAACATTTACAGCCTCAGAATTAGACAACTGCTCGTCATTTGTCTGTAGACAACAATCACACGAAGTTCATGATCACAGCTGCACCTTGTATTCTAACTGAGTATCCAAGGCACCAATCCTTCATCCCAGGGTTCCAACAAGACTTCTCAGTCGTATTGTAGTGTCACTCAGTGACAGATCAAGTCTATTCTATACCCAATATGACTAAGTTTGATGAAATTTGATGATTTTGGAAAACTTGAAAAATGTGGGGGAGGGGGAAGAATAGAAGTACCAAGCTGTGTAAAATCAAATCTGAATTACGATCAATCAGAGCCATAGAATCCTTGATCCTTTGTTGTCTCCGTGGCAAAGTGGTTAAGTGCTTGACCTTGCGATCTTTCGGTCTTGTGGTCGAGCCCTGTTAAGTGTCATCGGAAATCGGAAGGAAGGGCATCCGGGCTAAACGTTCAAAACGCTCGAGAAAACGTCTGCACCGTCTAAGTCCCTACTATGGAGGAGTAGTGACGTTAAGCTGCATGTAGAAAGTTGATGAGAAGCATGCGCGTAGATTCAAGCGGAGAATTTTCGTCTATGGTTGTTCTTAGTTTTCTACGTGCAGTTGAGTGTCTTCGAGTTGTATTATGTTCATAAAAATTCTACAAGCACGAGAATGGTTTCTAAATGCACATTCAATTCTTTGGTTTCAGGTGGTTATGACGGTGTTATGAATCTTCGCTCCGTTGAGTGTTACGATGAGGAAAAACAAGACTGGAGCTTCAGTGCACCTCTGTGTGCTCACGAAGGAGGCGTTGGAGTCGGTGTTTTACCAATCCTTGACGATGAGTCCTCAGTAACAGAATCAGACGGCGCCAAAAGTTCAAGTCGCTCTGTGCCAGGTCACCTATCTGGACGCCTGCTAGCATTTGGAGAGGTGGAAGGAGAGGAACAAGTAGATGGACTTGTTCATCCTTTGGCCAATGCCAACGATTGACTGCTTTTTCATATTGTTCGTGACGGTGTTTGTGCGGTCTTGAAAAGACATCACTCGATCAATGCTTTTTCCGTACATTAAGTAAATAACCCTTACATCTAAGTCCTGGAAGAAGTGTAGTATGCTAATTTTATTCCTCAATATGTTGCTTCTATTCAAGTGTGGAATAATTCAACGAAATTAACAGTTCGCACACTTTTGAATTAGATGTATCTATCCCTCATGCATCAGTAGGATCAGATGTTGTCAATGATGACCAATTCAGTCTTAACTGATAGAAGGCGATTATGCTGTATAGACGAATGTCATCCTCTCCGAAGAACATACTCGGCATCGACGAGGTACTATACTGTCATTTTCTAAACCATTTTAATCTTGCGATGAGATAATTTGATATTGAGGCATTTGCATTAGTAAGTGAGATACATGTTTTTGTTGGGTTGCATTCTTTAGAATCTTAAGTTAGAATATAGTAAAAGTAATTCACTTTCATGAAACTTCTATAATAATAAGCTACAAGAAATAATAAAAATCATTTTGCAAGAATCGGCTATCTGACAATTTTGATATTTGGAAATGATTGTATTATTATTTCGGACATTCTTGTGCAGCAAATATGTCACCAGCACAACTTTTAAACATGCCTTTCTCGAAGTATGTGATATCAAAGAAAGTAGACCGATATCATCATGCTAATATTCTAGACTTAGCCTTTTCTTGCAATAGTGTTCCAAATGCTTTGATTATGTGCCACAATTATATATGTAATACGTGGTTGGAATAAACGATTCATCCTGACGTGATCCACTGGCATTTTGACAATGCGAACAACAGTGCAGAAATATCATGCATAAATTATTGATATACATGAAAATCTAGTTTCTTTGATCGAGTGATGGACTCTTCCATTTTGTATATGCTGATCTCTGTTTGCCAGGTGGTAGGCGCGTGCACTCATGGTGCGTATGTACAGTGTACCATTTGGTAGAAGTAAATGCATCCTATAGTAGCCATGATTTAGTCTCATTTGTTTCGACAGCGTTCATTCGCAGGCAGACAGGAAAACTTGAAATGAAATCAGCGATCATAGAAATCCACCATTTTGTCATGATAGTTCTTTCGCTGATTCATTTCAAATTTTGTTTTCAAGCAATGACGAAAATCATTGTAATTCCTAAGATTTAGATATCTCTCAAATGAGACTGAATCACAAGTAACAAGCTTGCACAAATTTCATGAATGCATGAAGATGAGCTTCGATCAACTAGTCCTCATCATTTACTTCAAGTTTTCACTGACTTTAGTGACAATTCGTGCGGAAATGATGTTGAGAATAAGTTGTAAATATTCAAGATTTATTTTATGAATTGTCTGAGAGCTATGTGGATATCACGTACGCATGTAGTCTCATTGAAAACTGAAACATATCGTCATGTATACGAATTTGTGAAACAATAAATTGTATCACGACATTTGACTTTTCTTTCTCATCTTTTTCTTGATATTTGGAATTACGGGAACTTCAATGCTCGAAAGTCGCCTAGATGATGCACTGGTTGACAAAATTGCGGAAAAATTGCAATATATATGTGATAATACAGAAAAAGTGCAATTTATAATTTGATGATATAAAACTATTACAATTTATATATAAACTGAAAAATTGCAGTTTCTGAAAGTTATACCTATTGCAATAAAATCATATGAAATGCAATTTTACTTAAGTATTGTAGATGGCGCTCAAAGAGATCAATGACTTAGAATATGGTTAGAATGTATGAATCAGATTGTCTGTAGGTGCGGTGACTTATCATTTTACGCCCGTATTATAAGACGCATAACATTTCGAGAGGCTCTTACTGACTTAAAATGACTGTATCACTCAACGTCTTTTGGAATTCATTGCAATGCAGTTGTAACATCTCAATGTCAGCTTAATGACGCAAGCAAGTTAACAATGAGTGACATTCAGCGGGTGCTCCATCCATCCACTTCTTCAGCAATTAAGATTCATCAATTATTCTCCTATCACCCACCCCATCATTTCTCATTCACATTCATTAACATTAGCAAATGGGAAACTAGAGAGCGTTGATTTGAGAATCACGTGCTCCATCTCAATCATCATTCGTTGATTTTATCTTGTAAAACTTTAACATTTCTGTACATGTGATTGATTTCACAGAGCAGAAGATTAATATATATATATTTGGTTTTGAGTTCTAGAACAATGAAAAGTTATGCTTGAAGCGTAAATCAAGGATCTAGATATCATTTGTGAATTAAGGGACATTTGAAATAATCTTCAGATCAGAAATGGAATGAAACATTCAACACAAGTGACAAACTTAATCATGCGAAAGAGTCAGCGCTCCTTTTTAATTGGCTTAAATTTGATGATAGACCAATGAGAATACGCTGACTGCTTTCAATGGATAGTGAAATTAGAATTTGCTGTCTTCGACGAGTGAGAACTGCAAAACTTACGCTCCTGTTCTTTCAAGTTAACTACACGTCTGTCGCATCGTTTTTTATGTGATTAGCCATTGAGCGAAATAGTCTGTGAATAAGACATAAATAATATTCAACGTTCGCATAAATTTCAACCATTGATAATTATCTATGTAACATATTTCTTTGAACACCCGGAATACCCTTGAATTATGTATTAGAATGTTATGTTGTACCTTTAGAATGTAGAATTATGGTTAATAATTATTTGAATTGAGACTCTAAACAGTAAGAGTCGCATTTTAATAACCTGTATTATTCATATTATAAATTGCATGGATAGGTAAGAATATGTTTAGGGAGGAGAAAAGTGAAGACCTGGTGGCCTCGACATGTCGCTCGCCATGTCCATCAAAATCAAAACTCGAGTTCGGTAGACGAGAGTTATTAGAAAGTTATCTTGAAGGTTTATTCGACTCACGCACGGCGAAAAGAAGTTAGAAACTGTATTCCTTAGCATTCATTTCCTATTACACACAGGGTTGGCAAAACCCGGGCTTGGTTTGAAAAAACCCGTCCCGCGGGTAAAACGGGCGGGGTTTTCGGGTTTTTCAAAAAACGGGGTTTTTCAAGTTAAATCGTCCCTGCAAATTTAGATAATCTGCAATTACCCATATGGTTACATAGTAATGCAGTTGACAACATCCGTGATTAAAGTCCTGGTAAACAAGGGGACCATGTCACATCAAGTTGAAGATGGCCATGTACGAGCCGTACACATGCATTATAATAATGAGGGCCCGAGGCGAGGATGCCACATCACAATCGGGTGCTAGATCATATTAAGAGGGCCCCAGTTATAACATTACAGGGACCTCATCTCATCATATCTGGAGGGTCCCTCCAGAAATACTGGAATTACGTGGCCAAAGTGACGAGGGATCCAGGTCCCAAAAGATTTGCAGTGTTGATGGGAAAAATTTTTACGCTTCCACCATCATCCGCTGGCATAGAGCGAATCTTTTCCTCTGCAGGACTAATTCAATCACAATTGCGAAACCAACTCGGGATCGCAAAAGTGGGGCGGCTCGTAACTGTTTCCCGCCTTCTTTCTGTGAATCAAAAAGACGTAAAAGTAGAAAGTTTAGAATAACTACTTGATCAAGATGATTTGCTTTAGAGATTTTTTTCATTTAAAAAAACTTTGATATTTCAGCTTCTTATCATGCAGTTTTTTATGGTTTTGAGTCGATTTTGACGGTATATTATTCTATCAGCATATTTTGTAATTTTAAACAATTTGTTTTACCTGCGTTTCAAAGATTTTACAAACTTGTATGTTGCACATAAAGAGTTTCATTTGAGGATTTTTGTTATTGAACTCATCTTCCTAATCCTGTTCTTATATAAAAACTTATTTGACATGATGTACGGTATTTGAGTATAGATGAATTGTTTTGAACTGCTTTGCATGATTATATTTCGAATTACGACCGGGTAAATAGCACTTGTTCAAATTTTCATCTCAGAACAACCTACCTAAGGTGAAGAACAAAGTAACAGACTCGAAAACTTGATTCGATATTGAGAATAAGGGCGATTAAAACACGTTTGTGTATTTCACATTCATAGGTCTGTACCGGACAGAACCAGTTTGCTTGATTTTGAACATAATTCTGGGCAAAGTCACTGTCTGAGGCTGCATATGGAATATGAAGTTCGAAAAAAACCGTTCTACCCACGGGTTTCTTCATCTTGATTTTTGAAACAACTCCTTAGATGTTTTCCTCACGGGTTTCTTCATCTTGATTTTTGAAACAACTCCTTAGATGTTTTCCTCACGGGTTTCTTCATTTTGATCTTCTAATCTATAACCTTACCTAAAGAATAGGTATATCATATAGAATATGAAGTTTGAAAAAACCCGTTTTTTCATCGTGATAGCCCAATCTGATAAATATCATGTAAAATATGAATTTTGAAAAAACCCGTTTTACCCACGGGTTTTTTCATCTTGAAAAACCCGTCCCACCCGCCCCGGGTAAAACGGGTTTTACCCGCGGGCGGATAAAACGGGTTGACAACCCTGATATAACACATAAGGAAGAATAGGCAATCTCAGCGAATCAACTACGTACCGGCGTACCACCCATGCTCGAGGGATGTAACTTTCCCAGGGCCTATCACATATGTAATTATGTCTCACTCAACATCAGTTAGACGAATCAGTAAACGAGTCTACGAGAAGTTAGGTAACTGTATTTTCTCTAGAAGGTATATCTAACTTAATACGCTCTACATGTAGGCCTAGATGCTTCGTAAAAAGCGGGTTTGTTCATGGAGCTACTATTTATACAGAAATTATTTACTAGCTTGTTTTTATTTAAACGTACTTTGAATATGTAGGCCTACTGAAATGCTGAATGTGTGCCTATCACATGTAAAAGCCTACGACAAGAGGAAAAAATTATAAGATACCTAAGGCTTCCAGCTTAGTCCATTACATCCCGCATACCGGTTAACTTGAATTATGTAAACTACCCAAATAACCCTAAACCATTCGCAATTATCGTGTCTCCCACACATTTTTCTACTGTGCTTATAGTAGGGCTATTAGGCTATCTTACAATTCGATCCCTTGTAGCTACTAGGGCTACCCGGTATTATGAAATAAGAGTTAGAACTTAAATGACATGATACAAAAATAGGCCGAAAATCTTGATAGTGTATTCGAAAAACCGAATCTCCTACCCCAAAACTCATTTACAGAGTAATTTCCATGAATCCCTCCAAAATTATAAACCTATTATCATTATTTACCTACGAGTATTAATCCGATTTGTTAAGATTTCCTGCTACTTTTGAATCCGATTGGTCATTATATTTAAGAACAGATAAGTGGCCACGTGTATTTGAAGTTCTGAAACGATGTCGATTTCCCTAGAGGAGAGATTTGCTTAAAGAAAAAAAAATTCAAAAAAAGATTCAACGGCTATTTTTTCATTTACTTAAAGTCGAGTACATAAACTTTATTTCAAATATTTTCATGGACGCATTCTACCTCCCAAAGTGTAGGTCCTACCCCACATAGGTTCTAAAAATTGAAAGGATAATGGATCTGTTACTTTCGTGGTCCATTTTTACCCTTCAAACATTTGTCTACATTTTGTTTTGGATAATGGGTCAACTACATGTATAGGTTATAAATAAATGCGGATACATAAACACTATTTTATGTTAACCCATTCATTCACAGATTTAGCATATTGCTATTCTTTCTACGGATATACATAGATATCTGCGACAAGCTACTGGCATTACGCCTAGATAGCTTGTCCGATGGTAATCAAATGCTGCTTTTAGTTGACAGTTGAAGTGAGAATAACAATATGCTAATGACATCTCTGAATTGTTCCCGGGCATGGCTGCATAATTAAATGTTGGATTGCACTGATGTTGAGAAAGAAGGGCGGCTTGCAGATGATTCCTGATATTGGATGAAACAGCTGCTCTAAGCCGTTATTCGTATTGTTTTACATGTATATTGATCTCTATCAGATCATGTATCGCAGTGTTTCACTAGTTCTATATCAAATAGTCTGAAATAAGACTGTGAAGACTAGAGTTCTTGGTAGCCTATTAATAAAGTCGGCGAAAATCAGCGAGAAGTCAGCGAATTTTTTCCTACCATTCCTGTGGCAACCCTGAACGAATAACGCTAAATTATTGAAGGGTGTTTCATGTTTTCGAGAATCAGGAAAATATACTGTGTACTCAACATTCCAACATACCATACATGTAGCTCAACATTATGCTCATTAACATAAACATTTATTTGTCAATAAGTCTTTTGTTTTGATAAAATCAATGCCTTAAAGTAAAGATGAATTCCTTTTTTGTATTCATAACATAACCGCGCGCGCGCCTCTGTAAACTAATCCGATTTAAATGAGAAACGCATTTACGATTTTACATGGCTTATTGCGAAAAGATCGTCCTTTCTGGGATTTTAGGTGATATGTATACCTCTTTACAGATGGAACCCCTACCGAAAAGAAAGCGTACATCTCAAATTGAAAAGACGTTCGCAGTGATTCAAAATTTCCACATGAGATTGTGGTATACGACTACTAATACCTATTCTGAGACACTTTTCGTTAATAACACACAATTATACAAATATACCAATGAAGAGAAAGCAAATATAAGACAGGGAACCGTGTTATCACTCAAAGATGGAAATAAGGAGGTCTCAGCAGTGGTCTTAGCAAGAGGCACATTCGAGAAGATGGAAAGTGTGACTCCCTATTTGGAAGAACTAGCTCAAGAACGTTGCGCAACTGCGGAGGTCATAAATATAGTTGCTGCTAAAATGGAAAAAAAACTTCTGACATCGATGACATCCACTCAGACAGTGGTTGTACTGCTTCACCATGTGATGAAACTCCAGAATCCAGGTCAGTTCAAAAGGAGAAATCGAAACTACACGCCCTTAAAAGGATGAAATCTCATGCAAGTCTCCCGACCGACAAGAGGAAGTCTTTTAATATTCAATCGGACAAAGAAGAGAACTCTTCGGTATCGACATCACACCTTATTCTTGCGGAAATGCGTGTGCAAACAACTACCTTGAAGTCCTTAGTTGACGAGTTCCGAAATCTCAATCGATCTCTCAGATACTTGCTGAAAGGGAAATTGCCAAAATTTGCCAAACTGACCGAGGATATGCTCCAGTCGTCTTTCTGAGCATGTTTCCACCATCACCATCGGAATCGCATCGAAGCGTGTTCATCCAACCTAGATGTCGAACAAGGGGAAGCGGTCTTTATACATTGAGATACTTTGGGCCCATTTTTTGGAACAAGCTGCCTGTGGAAACTCGAAGTTGTTCGCATAAATCTTCTGCAGCAATACAAGCAATAAAAGGATTCCTGAGACTGCAAAGTTGACTTTTACATGCCTAATTATTCATCTCATCTGACTTTTATATCTGTTACATGTAGTTACACAATAGTATTTGTACGTAGTCACATGCATGCATCATGCCGTGAATAAATCCTTTCTTTCTTTCTTTTGCGAGAATGCGACGTAGATATACCGAAAACAGATAAGACCTTCAATGGCCTTGACGGACCATTTTATTTGTCATCTATATCTGTCTCTAACCCAAATGTATTTGCTCGTAACTTTCTTCGTAAACGATATCCTATCAAGGAATTAGCCACACGTATACTGTGTGCAAAGGGCAAAACGACAAGAAAGCCATTCGATATGGAGGAAATAACAGCTTTGCGTTCGGCTCTGGACATGTGGTATGGCAGTGAGTTTTCCTGGAAAAATGTGGTATCTTCGGTGAATCAATTCCTTAGAGAACTGAAATGTTAGATAGCCTTAATGAACTGATTTTGTTGTGCTGTACTGTACATGAAAATATACAACCATGTCTTAGTAGAATCCAGATCTTTGTAACAGGGTAGAGATATATTAGTGCTTATGAAATTGTTATGTACCATTTCTGGTTAACTAGTATGTATTCGTTCAAAACAAACCTGCAATTATATGTAATTAACCTTTAAATTATGTGATTAACAGTGTTTGCATTTATTCTTATTGGACAAAGATTGAATTCGAAACACGATAAACTCTATGTACTTCGTTCAATGTTCTACTGTGGCAAAGCAATTCGAGTAAAGAATACTTTTCTTACAGTGGTGAGCCCTTAAAGCAGGTTCATACCATTTCTTTATCATATTAATAAAAATCCATTCAGAATTGTGATAAAATCTCTCAATTATATAATTGGAGTTTATCGTGTTTTGTCTTAAACTCTTCAAAATTGTATTTCAATTTTGTAACCTTTATCACATCAGATGTTTTCACAAATTTTATAGCGTATATGTACGCGTAGTACATCATGTATGTATATTAATGAGTGCTTTTTTTACATAGTTTATAATCTCCCTGTTTTAAGTTGATTGATTTCATATGGCGATGTTTTTCTCTATATAACTGTTTTATTAAACAGCTGTTTGTTATTCTACAAGTGCAACGTGATGATTTGGAATGGAATGATGAGGAACATGAATTTTGGGACATGGAACACTCTGATTCTGAAAGTGAGGCTGCCCCTAAGGGTGACAAGGTGCTAGTTGTTTATATTGCTCTCATGTTAATGGTGATCGTCAAAAACATCTCTGTAGCTGCCTTCAATTCTGTATTTTCTATTCTGGAGGTGAGCAAACAAACGGATTCATTTAATAAGTAGCGCGTGCTTCTACGAGTATACTCCAGGGTGTATACCGACCGGGAAAAGACAGGGAATTTTAAAATGACAGGGAAAACCGGGAAAAGACAGGGAAAATGGAGATGAAGATAATAGTTTGGAATTCGAAACATAATGGTTAAAAACAGGCTCTGCCGTTTGAACATAACTTACCATTTTTAGTAGTATTGGGTGGTATATGTTATTAAGTGTAGTCTGTTGTGTTTATTTTCTCTAAAGAGCTAATAAGCTATTGCCGAAATTCATCGCGACGGTACAAAGACAGACTGGCCCAACAGAAAGCAGCCAAAGACGACGATGACGCGGCAGTAAGAGAGCGTAAGAGGGCGGCCCAAGAATTGGCGTTGAAAGAGGCAGAAATCAAGAAGCGGAGAATGGAACTCATGGTATTGGAAGAGGAGGTGATCGTATTGCGAAAAAAGTGAACTGTGTATCGAACTTTTTCACACCTAATCTAGTGAACTACGTACCGAACTTCTGCACACCGAACCTTTCATTCTTCACACCATTTCATAAAGCTTCTTGTTCGTTCTCCTGTTTTTTTTTTTTTGTTTTTATATGTATCTTATTCGAAAGAGATAAATAAAAGTTGTTTTGCTATACCATAGAATTATTGTAATTTTGTTTTTTTCTTGTATCAGGTGCGTAGTTAATGAAACATTAAATTGTCGAATATTTACTCGGGTGCAAGAAGGTTTGGGCTCCCAAAAACGACAATATCTTGCATGATGAAATATCCCTGAAAAAACCGGGAAAATCCAGGGAAATTGAGATGCGAGTTTTGGTATACACCCTGTACTCGTATGTATGTACTATAATGAAAAATGTTCAAATTTATTACATCAGTATTATTCTCTATCATTCTATAAATTCTCGATGTTCAATCTGTAAATGCCTTTGAAGTAAGAAGCAACTATCTGATCGGTCAGGAACTGTAGTAGGAGGGGAAACAACATGACTAAAAGTGAAGACATCAGCTTTGCTGCTTTCACAGTATTAGTTTTCGGTTTTCGAAAGTAAAACACAATTTACATATATTGTTAACTTAACCAAAAAATGTTGCTGTCGGAAATTTATCTACTTTATCGGACTGAAGTTATCGGAATCAAAGAAGTCCTTATTGAGACAGGAGGGGTGGTGACTGCACAAGACTGTTCACATTTAACGAGTAACAATAACTACGAATCTGATTAATACCCTCAGCATCAAAAATTTTATCCACCACGACCGTGACATAGTAATGATCCTGGATTAACTTCAAATGCTGATGCGTTCAGATCAAATCTGTTTTCTATATCTTGTGACTTAAACTTATAAGAAAAGATTAATCTGATCGTACTAAACGATATTGGTGTTGATCTTAATAAATAGGATATTCAGTTGTCGATTTTATAACGTTATGTCGATGAATCTTTTCAATGTGCACCTATACACATGTACAATGTAAGTGCGTAGATGTATATTAACATGCAGTGAGTGACAAGTTCAAGGAAATACGAACGGGGTTCAGTTCACGTTCATCTCCAAATTTTTGAACGCCGTTCAGTTCAAGTTCAAAATTTCTTAAATAAACGCCGTTCAGTTCACGTTCATGATTTAGTTCATCCCGTTCACTTGCCGTTCATTTCATATTTGGTCTAAAATGACAGACAAAATTTCTGAAATCAATAGATAATGTTGCGAACATGCAAGTGATCATTATGTCGTATCAAGCAGAAAATTGAAGTCACCAATATTGTATAGGAAACCTGAAAAGTAGGCCAATTCAGCTTCTCTTGAATGTGGTACATATACGAGTATCTTGATGTAGGCATGATGCTTGAAAATGCTTGGTTGTTTGTAGGTTTATAGGCTAATACCGGTGTGCATGTATAACCAATGACTGTCACACTGCTTAGAAATTACAAGGGCAGTGAGCCTATATACTTATCTGTTATGATGTATAAAATTGTTATGTAGCTTTATTTCCTACTCTTGTATGCTTTTCAGGTTATGGACATGGTTCATGAACGGCTCACGTGGAGATCTATGAAACGGGTGGTACAGCGTGCACTTCATGAAGATGGACCCGGCTTTGAGTTGCTGGTTGAACCTCATTGGGAAATGGCTGTATTCGATCTGCACTCCCAATCAAAGTGTGTGCTGGATGTTCATTTCGACAGCCTTCTGACCTACCGCGAAATACTGAAATTGGAAAATGGTGACGTGTTGTGCTCATCCGATGACTTAGATCTACGAGATCCGATTGTTTTGCATTTGTACTTATCGACCGACGGAGGGCAACCTTTCCGGTTCAAAAAGATGTCCTTGTGGCCTCTCCATGCTACCATTCTAGATCTTCCTCTGTACATCAGATCGAAAAAAGAAAATATCTTACTGTTTGGATTGTGGTTGAGTAGCACTAAACCTGATTGGAATCGTTTTGTGACTGAAAATTTGAAACATTCATTACTTTCACAAGTAACAACTTTTAATGTGCAAAATTCAATGGTGGATTTTAAGGTCATCATTCACACGGCAGTTTTCGATCTGCCAGCCCTCGCAAGTGTATTAAGTCATCATCAGTACAACGGACGTTTCGGATGCATATTTCGTTGTGCACCAGGTACGGTTACCAAGATAGGAAGGGGTTATAGCAGGAAGTATGGTGGAGTTATTGATTTAAGATCAGATTCATCATATTCTGAATGCAGTCAAATTGCTCAACTAACGGGAGAGCCAGTGTTTGGTGTTAAAGGACTTTCATGTTTACAGCCATTTCTAAAGATACCTTCCCACATCTTATTAGATCCGTTACATTTACACTTCGAGAATTGTTAGAAACTTCTTTTTGCTAAGTTGGTTGATTCGTCATCCTTTCGATGTGCTTTTTTTCTGGGAAGGCATGTATCATACTATGATAAATTAGCTGATCGAATTCTCATACCTCAATTCCTGCAGCGACCAAGATCTTTAAATGAACTTAGTTTTTGGAAAGCACGTGACTTTCTATGTTACCTGTTATATTATAGTATTCCTACAATATATGTGTCTCTATTTCATAAATCATGTAAGGAGTATGCATTTCATTTTCTAGCTTTTGTGATAGCTTCTAGATATTGTTACTCACCAGAGGCGAGGTCTCGACGTGTTATTATCCGTGATATTTTCGATTATTTTCACTCCAGGTTAAAGACATTGTACGATGTGAACATATGTACTATGAATATGCATTTGCTTCTTCACTTAGCCGACCAGTGTGAAAAATTTGGTGCTTTACCTTTTGGATCCATGTTCTCATTTGAACACCAATTTTGGCATTTCAAACGTTTCATTCATGGTAACACAGCAATTTTGAAACAAATTTGTGAGAAAGTGATGCTGATTAAGCGTGGCAGCACATTTTTGAGACGGGCCAATTATGATAAAAAGCATGACTTATTGCGTATTACTTCTCTTCAAGATAACATTCGAAATGAACCAGTCTTCGTGGACCGAGGTCATGTTATTTACAGAAACAAGCATTTCTACTTAGAAGCGTACCGAAGGAAATCTAAAGGTCTTAGTACTGTTTACGAAATACAGTCAGCTGAAGGACATAAGTTCGCAAAAGTTTTAAAGTTTGAGAGGCGTTCTGATGGAGAAATTACTGCTGATGTTGAATACTTGACACGACGATATGTCCCAATGTTCAGTTTTAATAATCTGGAGTTGCCCTTCGTATCGGAACATGTTGTCGAAATGGTAAACCAGCAGACTTTGTACTTCTTGGCATTATACTCCAATATGTGTGACAGTATTTCTTTTGCTTGTATATTGGATCCTTGTGTAGTTGTTAAGGATTTCGATTCGAGCATTGATAGCTCAGTTTTATTGATAATGCCTTGCTCTTCTGTTTTTGAGTATAATTAGTTTCCTCCTAACTTACGGACATGAAAGTTGGAAACTGATTTTAAGATTTTGGATGGGTGTTGTTACGTTTTATCATCATAGAAATCTGACACTATAATATTAATGTACTAGAACGGACATCTGCATCAAAATAAATAATGCCGTGGTCACGCATCTCTGTAGATATTCTGTAGATATTCTGTATTAAACGGTTGCTTCTATTTGATGAATAGCGGAGTGTCACAATTCAGTGTTCGGTCCCACGACCACGAATAAATCAGTCGTCATTTGAAGAAAACATGGAAAACAGTGATCCTATTGACTTTGAAGTACTTAGTAGGCTACCTAACCGAGCCTAACCAAGTAAAATCAGCTGCATGCCATTCTAGTCTCATTATCTAAAACTAACGTTAAGATCCGATTTCTATGGTAATCAATATCATACATTGGATTTTTGTCCACTTATCATGTTGCAGTAAAATGTTTCTGTGTCCTTGATCCTCAGCCATTTTATGTGAAATTTTGTGCAGTTTTATGAATTCTAAAATCATTTTTCAACAAAAAATCTTGTGAATTAATTATAAATAGAAATCCGATGAAGATTGTTTTGTTTTGGCATTGCAATAAATATCACATTTCTTTATCGAAATTGCAATAAACATACCCAAAAATATAAAACAATTGCAAGTAATAGAAAGTGATATGAAATAATTGAAATTAATATAAAAAATAAATGGTAAGAAATTGCAATTCATCGGTATATTCCTCATAATTTATTGCGCAAATTTATTGCAATTTTCCCGCAATTTTGTCAACCAGTGTGATTGCTTCATATTGCACAGTAACTCAACATAAACCAGCAATAAGCGATATTTCAATTCGTACCTAAATTCCCAAATTTTCTGGTTTTGGACTCCATGTCGTTAAGAGTGCAGAAAAACTTTCTGTGTCAGCAAGCAGTAGTTGTTGCACTAATACCCACAATTTCTACCGACAGCTTAAGTGCAGGCTGCGGTTCTCTCTAAAAGTATTATGATCAAATAACTTTCAATAAATCGCCTTGGTGCAGGAATGTGCAACTGGCGTGTTTCAACAATTTCTTCCTTCTTACTATAGTAATCGGTGCATAACCGAGCGCACTATGACAATTCGTCACCCTGGGCGAAATTTGCCGCCCAAGGAAGATAAATATCATTGGGTCTCGTGAATCATGCAAAAAGTGCTGTAACCCCACACGTACCATTCTTGATATAAAGTCAAACGATCAGCAGTTATCATCTTAAAGCTATTCTTGAATATTCAAATACGCGACTGATTCACAAGAGAAGTGAAGTTGGCCTTTCGTGCATGTGTATTGCAGCTAATTTTTTTTAGCATTGAATTCTTGCCAAAAAATTAGTTAGCCGAATCGAAGAGCTTTCATCCAAGTTGATAGTGCATATATTTCTCGCCATAGGGTGAATATTAATAAGCGAGTGCATTGATGCAAATTTTTATCTAAAATTAGAAGTTTTCGAAAAGTGCTCATTTTGGTGGATTATTGAAATCATGTCTTGAGTGACAGATACATGACATTTTTAGAGCTCAATTGCATGTCAGGATTCTATATCTAATGGTTTGCTGGACTAACTTACGTTACTACTCTGTTTGATCTTTCTTAATCATTATTCAAATGTTAATTGCGGCTTTTAAACGCAAGGTTGAAAGAGTTTCTAGTTTATTTAAACCATAGGACGCCTATTTATCGATGTATTAAGATTACGTCTATCACGGAGCCATGTTTTGCCAAATTTACGTTACCCTTCTCTTATCTTAGCAGAGTTGGCTTATAGATTTAAGTACATTTCCAGCAGTTCATTCCATAATCAAAAAAATCATGCTTGAAATACAAATTTAATGGAGAACATGTTGCGAAATACACTATGCAAATACGCATAAATGTTTTTGTATGCAAGTCTAGAATTATCTGTTTATAAGCACAGCAGTCGAATAATTTGGGCGCGATGCTTCCGGTGGATTCTGACTTTTGTTTTGTCCTCAGTCTCCTCCATCCATCTTTATGGGAGCTCAAAAAGATTAGCTTCTTTTGGTACAAGTGCCGTCTAAAAAATGAAAAGTCATTTCAAATGAAGCAATTGGCGATGATTTTGCTAATGATTTGCGTGAGTATAGGCCTACTTCAGTATATGGATAACCTGGATGCTCTACAAAGATGCCTTAATAGGAATTTACACATTTGTCGTACGTTTGCATAATACAATACAATCAAATAATTATCAGTCTATCTCACTAACAAATAAATAAGCAATAGGGCCTATGTTGCATTTTAGTTGATTCACTGTTTGATTGATTTAATAAACAGCCAAAAAATTAGACATTTTACTCATTAGTGAAAGTTACTCTTCCTAGAGAAAGTTACTCTTCTTCTTCAGCAGAATTCAACTTACCTTTTCTGAGATCAATGAGTATTCTTTATTTTCGTTTATGTTGTCATAGTAGTAACCTTCAATTATATTCGCACCTTTCGAACAATTTTGACCGCAGTCATCTGACAATTTCCTTCTTAGTTTCTTCAATCTTACAACTTTCAGTAAATAGAATCTGTTTGAATCAGAAGCAAGAATCATGGAGATTGTATTAGGTTTAGGCTCAATGTTTTCAACGACCTGCAGTTGCCACTCATTCCCTATCTGATTGTTTTGGCAATCCAAACAGCCAATTAAGCATGGCCAACACCCACAGGATATTTCTCTAGTTCGTATAATCCCATTCAAACCTGTAGAAGCAACGTTGTGCAATGTGAAGGTTCCCGAAATAGATTGAGCATTCTCCGTCAATTGTGCACACATAGAAGCTCCTTGTTGAAATTCTTCATCAGAAATATACAGAAAATTTATTTTTGAATTCTCAAGATAACTCATGTACGACAGTTTCATTCAAGAGAACTTCTTTGTACTCTGGATACACAATTTTTTTCAACTCGAAGACGTTCGATTCGTCTGTCAACCTTAGATTTTGGTGAAATGAACGTAAAGGAAGTATCAGGATCGTCATTAGAACAGTTATTATCCAGACTGTCAACAAGACTACTGACCGAATCTGTCATTACTCTTTGAAATCGCTTCTTCCAGCGAGCACCCAGACGAATCGCCTTTTGTAATTTTACTGATAGGGTTTTCATCTTTTTGTGGTTTATTGCTACCGCCCTAGAGATTCGCTTTCTTGTTCTGTTCTTTGGAGTCTGGGATTCATCATGTCGGATTTCGTTTGGAAGTTTATCAAGAGTAACTGAATTGTCCTTAGATTTCTTTTGTTTGTCATAGAACCTATGCCACCTAATTCTCCCACCTCTTCTTCGTTTTCTCAACGACCGATAAGATATTTCAGTGGTCTTTTTATAATACTTGAGTACACGCTTTGACTCTCTTTCCATGTATTGTGGGTCTTGTTTTTTCCTCTCTCTATATGCCTTTTGAATCTCGGCGCGTGATTTGGCCATTGATCTGCAATAGAACAATATGCCTACATACCAAATGTACATCTTGTTGATTTGCAGAGATCATGGAATACCCTTATAAATGCTAGTACTACCTCTAGGGTGATTGGCCTGCTATGATTATTGCTGATAAATCGTTGTTACGCTTGAGCATTTCTATTGCTGAATTTCGACATGTGCACTGACAAACTGTATTGGATCACAGTATTCTGCTGAATAACATGCACCTAATAACTCTATGATTCCTGCATTCTATGTCACTGTATCTCTATCGCAAATCAAATTGCAACCTAAAATATCAATAGATTTTTTCTGACTTACATATCACAAATACAGTACCTGCATTAGAAATTAATTCCAAATTATAAAACAGTTCAAATGTTGAAGTAATTTTGCATGTCTGTGTAAAATGTAGGACCTTCTTCTGCACTGACTCCGATGGATGGTCCACAGCAAGTGTACGTGTCACATTAAGAAGTCGGCCCTGGTATATTTATTCAGAAAAATGCTTGAAAACTAAAACTTTCTGAAACCACTAATTTACGTGATGTAACGTAAATTAGTAATGTGTATAGCAACGTAAATTAGTTTTTAAATATTACTGTCTCTATCTCCATGAAGACGAGTCCGAACAACACAGTGAACGAATTTTTGACATAAATGCATTCTAGAAATATATATATATATATATATATATATATATATATATATATATATATATATATATCGCACAGGAATATAAGCTCCTTCACCTAAGCTTCACAATCATGGTAACGTAAATTAGCATCTTATCCATAACTTGCACCTAAGAACACTTATCAATGAAGGATAATCGTATGATGTATAAACAATGATTAATTTCAAGTCAAACTTCTAAAGCATGATATATTAAAGATCTTGAGACAGTGCCAGCAAATTACAACTATGACATCTTTCATTTTGAGATGAATGTAGACTTGGTAACGTAAATTAGTTCAGTTCGGGGACAAATATAAAAGCGCTCGTCTTTCTGTCCTAAACGTTTTCAACTAACATACATCATATTGGAACGACTACTTGTGTACGTATAGTCGCTAACACTCAATCAAGCATGCTTACCTCAACCGGGATTGACGCACGTCTCACAATTGTTGACACTTCGACCGTGGGGACAGTGAAAACCGGTATTTTTGTTCACTTGGCAGTTATTGGTTGCAGTGCAAACAACCGTATATTGTCTTCGAACTTCATCTGTTATGTGAATAAGTCATCTTTTAAGCGCAGAGTCGAGTAACGTCAGGTTGAACAGCAGATCAAAACCGACAGGTCGCTACAGCGTGAGGACACGAAAAATGGCGAAATGCACTCCCTTATTGATATTCACCCCATAACAGTCTGGTAAAATGTTGATGCGGTTTCAAGATATACATGTATATCTTCTAAGGGAACCTTTTGATCAGAACGAGCCCCTCTAAAGTGCATGAAGCCGAACAATACTGTATATACTTTCAAGCTGTCAATTGTAAGATCACATTCAACACTCATGGTTTTAGATTTCAGTGTCGAATAAGTCACAACTTTCTCGAGAATTTCATCAGAAAAGAATAATATTTATTTGAATAATATTATTAGGATCAGTAATCCATCTAATAATGACAGAAATGTTCAATTTGCTCTAAACCGATAACAACACACGTGTTAAAAGTGAAACACTAACAAAAAGAGACAAAACTACAAGGAATCAGTTAAAAATAAAGTTAAGAGCTAAAACAAAGCAGAAGGGACTTTTATTACTGAAAAACAAAAATTTCAAAAGATCTTACCCGGTGATTTACCGTCAGCTTGCCGCACAACTGCAACGTAGGAATAATAGATGTCATTTCTTCTGGATTTTGCTGTTCATGCACATCATACAGTCATTGTTAAATCATCTTCGCTTTCACTCGAATACTCTGCTTCAGCACTTTCCTGATGCGGCTGGCTGTAAAGGTGCTCGATGGCTTGATTGAATGCTTCTCTACGACGTCTTGAGCTGGCCATATTGCATAGCGAAATGAGAAACGATTGCAATGCTGTCTTCTCATTTGAATGGGGAATCTATTATTGATTTATCTGCAACTCCAATGGCTACAGCTGCGCTGCATCACACTCGTAAGCTGTTAGACTTATTGCGTTCGCATGTCTGGGGACAAGTAAGCCGTCGATCTACTTACAATGGCCTCTTTCTAGTATTCATTGAAACAGATAATTTGAAAACAACTGAACAAAATCAATTTTAACGCTCATGGTGATAAAGTCACAAAGCCTCAGCAACCAGTTTTTGATAAAGAAAGATATTACAAGATTTTGAAAATATTTGTGGCTAGAATAGCCACCTTGGTAGCTTAAGGGGTAACAGAATGCGACAGTTTAACCTTTTGAGCTCCGAAGCCGAACATGCTACAAGGCTCTAACTACCCATTACGCAGCCTACTTCATAACTTCAACTTCTTTGATGATGAGTGAACAATGGGAATAGCGCGATGACGTGCAGAGTGCACGTCATGGATATTTGAGCCAGTGCTGTCAGCTGCTAGTGGAATACTTCCACCAAGTGCTTCAAACCTATGTGCAGTGCAACCAGGAGTCAGAAGTACAGAACATGTTCTGCAGCTTTCGTCTTTTGTACAATAATTGAATGAGCCGGCCAAATAGACCTGTCTGTGTGGTAAAATGAACCATTCTAACATAGTTCAGCACAATTGAAATCGATTTTAGAGTACCTCTACATATTTTTGCTTTATCCAAAGATGGTTTTGTATGATTCCCAATCAAAACGTCTAATTTTTAGTGTCTAAACAATAAATTTCATATGTTTACCAGCACAATACAAAGTCTACACTTGGTCATAGAAGCATCTACGACTATCAATAGTGCTGCAAATTTCTATGCCTATTAATTAAGATGTTATATATATATATATATATATATATACCGTACTTGTACATGCATCTGGGAGTCCATGTCATGTATTTCTTGTACAATAGGAGGACAAAAATTCAAAAATTCGCATTTAAAACAATTTGAGCATCATAAAAAAATAGACACATATAAATCTTGAATATGCATGGACAACAATATGCCTTGGAATTTCTCTATCGATAAAAAATTGCAATTTCGTGTCTTATATAGAAATCCATGAATGATCAAGCCATGCACTTCTAAAATACTACATCTATAGTCTATGGATCTAGATATCAATGTTCAAACCCCATTTGTTGCATATCTGTTGCCACCACAGCTATCACCGAAGATTTTATGAATGCCTTTGAGCATAGAAATTAACAATACCATAGAAAGTCCTAGAATGGAAATTGCATGAAAATTATGGCACACGCCGGGGGAACTTAGTTGGGGCAAAAAGCAAATTTTGCGAGCTGGCATTCTTGTTTTCGGATTGGCATTTACGTTTATCAAGCCAATTTGTGATCTGGATTGTTGCCCCTTGTCCAAAGATCATGTACACAAAAGCAATAGTGAATTTACAAAATACTGCAGAGACAGGATGACAAAGAAGAAAATCCTTTAAAACGTTCTGTACGTTCATCATTTTGAAATATCGCTCCTATAATCCATCAAGAGTATAATCAGACACTTATGCAACTTGTTATGTCGATTTACCGAGCATGCATTACTCCAGCTTGAAATCAGAGGCCAAGAAATCTTAGAATATTCATTTTACTTAAAAGGATTCCCATGTTCATTATATTTGAAAAATTTTCAAAACCTTTGCATGCTTTCGAATATGAGCCTCCAAAATATCATCACACTATGTCACATAAATCATTTAGCGATTATTTGAAAAGTTCCAACGACATTTCATTTATCTGATAAATGACTGTCGCTAAAGAAGCTTTCGATGTGTTTACTCCAGAAGAGCGTTAGGTTTCTTGACCGTTAGAAGGAGAAATTATCCAATAATTAGAATTTTTATCTTTGAATTCTTGAGATATTCTTACAACCAGTACACCGACTACTTTCGATTATGACTCTGTGAACCAAATTTCAATTCGTATTCCAGTGTTGAAAAATTGGAAAATAGTTGTCATTGACTGCTGCAAATAGATGCAGTGTATTAAGCCATGGAATGGTAGGCTATTTCACATGAAACAATGCCACTATCTCACTTAAAATTCTCTTCATGAAAATTCTCTTCCACAACCAACTTGGCAAATACTTTGACTATGATACAATGTTTTAGATCGAATCTGATCTGCAGACCATAGATTTTTCCCAAACTTCCATTCTAGTGTATTATTATCTACTTCTATGCCTTTGAGCCATGAT
The DNA here is from genome assembly GCA_907163375.1 of Prostheceraeus crozeri. Taxonomy (NCBI): domain Eukaryota; kingdom Metazoa; phylum Platyhelminthes; order Polycladida; family Euryleptidae; genus Prostheceraeus; species Prostheceraeus crozeri. The sequence goes on from CAJQUW010005508.1 coordinate 124,457, forward strand.
TGAGCCAAGTCTATGATTGAGCGAACATTATTGATATGAGATATCTAATCAATATGTTAGAAACTTCACATGAGCAAGACTTGGCAGTATTCAAGTCTTCCGTGATATGAATATCATCAACGATTAGTTCGTCTTATCACTGTCCCGAATGAGAATAATAATGCATGCAATGGAGGATGCTGCGTATTTTGGACTACATTTTCCATGCACAAGTAGGCTACACCAAGGAGACAGTGATGATGTGATCAAACAGACAACACACATGTAAATTTGATTTAATAAATGAGCTGAGTAAATTTTAGAAGCCTATCCAATCAATCAGAAGACATGGATGATAACGTGAAGGAAATGTATTCAGCAAATAGCCTCATTAAAATGCTTTTCACAAATGACAACAATGCTACCGTTTATCAATGCAGGCCATTATGCAGTATCACACAAGGAAACAAACAAATGTCGATTTATTCAGCTGCCACCTGTTATCCACATTGTAGACGGTCAAAGCATTGTAAGTCCAGAATTCATCAAACCCGTCCACATTATGGTTCATGCAACAATCGGCAACATCGACAAAAATTCCCCAGACATCGAAATGAAGTTGCTCGGCGTGTGGTGATTCCAATGCCATATCCAGTAGTTCATCCAATTCCCCCACAATACCCTCATGCTTTACAGAGATGGACAGCATCCAAAGGCTTCATATATACCAATGACTTTCTCATGCAAAGTAGCAGTGTGAGTGAATCTTCATCAGATACATCAACAGAAACCGACCAATACCCGGTGATTCCTATATATGTCAGAAAATTACAATACTTGCCACCTAAAAAAATGAAGCGACATCGCCATGAGAAAATTGAGTTCATTAATCCAAATATCTGTGCACAGAAAGTTGATTCTAAAAGGAGAAAAGTAAACACGTTGCCCCAAAGGAGCAGAATACCAAATAGTAACTCACCGATGCATTGCATCAATTCAGGGCTCTTTTGTGACATGAAAGGTAATCAGAAAGTTTCAATAAAATTTCAACCTTCCTTTGCTCAAAACTGTAAAAAAGCAGAAATATCAAATTATCATAAACCTGCTATTAGAGTAAAACAAAACAAATCGGGTTCTAGATATCCTACAAATATAACACTAGCAGGAAACGATACAGCAGATGACGTCTCTGACATTGTGACTACAACTATTATCACAAACGTTCACCCTAAAGGGGAAGATATACATTCTAATCCAGCTACAACTAACGAGGCTCCCTCAAGGCACATCAATTTCTATCCAAAATTAACTGTCATCCGTAGAGTTCCGGTAGCAAGGTCATACTCTGCAAATAAACAAGCGGTCACAAATGTGCAAACAAAAAGCAGAGAAATAACGGCTGACAATGATGTGACTAAAGATAAAAGAGATCATGCTACAGCTGTAAAAGATAATCGACAAAGAGATAAAAACGCTTATCAGCAAGTTACTGTTACTCGCACTATTCCAGCTCCCGCTCCATACGTCACTAAAAAGACAATAATAGACTTTGAACACAGGAATGATGACGATTCAAACTACAAACATGAAGCGAGCAGGGATGTCACTGTTCCGGTTGATCATTCGAAAGATGACGATACAACGCCTGCCATCGATGTTCGGCCGAAAAATAAAAATTGTTGTCCAAGCTTTTCTTCATGTCTGGACACACATACCGCAGGACGAGATTCGATGTATAGGAGAGTGACTGATGATGACGCCACAAGTGCAAAGACAAAAGTTTCTGACATTACATCCATGCATACTATAAAAGTAGATGACTTTAGTACCAAGACCAAAGTTTCTGAAAATGCAACTCTACCCACCGTAAAATTTGATCAGTTTAAAGATGATAATTTAGATTCAAATGAAATTGTTGCTAAGCAAGGCAGTCCAAAACAGAAAGATTTTTGTCCACGACTCCCGTCATGTCTGGACAGCCAGGCTGTAAAAGAAGAAGATCCAGTCATTGAAAAAGCTGTTGATAGAGGAGATCAACTAAGTTATGATTATTTGGATCCAAATTCCACGGCTGTTAAAGAAGTCTCCTCCAGTCCTAAAAGCTCTTACCGAAGACTGAAAGTTAGTTGCAATTTTGAGCGATCACCATACGACTCAAGTATCCAAAAGACTGTCATCAACATCACACAAACAGTTCATGAAGAGTCAGACGATGATCATGATGCTAGTAATGCAGAGGATGAAAATGTGGATCAGCTTGTTCCCTCAGATAGCTGCTGCCCGAAATTGACGTCATGCTTGAGTGCTCCCGAATCAGTGGAAGAGGATGAGGGTCAAGCTAATGATCCCCCGATTCGAGAAACTGTAATCAAAATTACACATATAATAAGTCAAGAATCAGATGATGAGCAGCCAGATGCTCACAATATTGACGAAGTAGAGGATTCAGATGAAAATCCCCTTCCTCTGGTTTCCTCAGATACAAAGAATTGTTGTCCAAAATTGACTTCTTGTGTCGGAAGAAATCCTGCAGCTGTAGAAGATTTGTCCACTCGAGAAGCTTCTATCAGACATGAAGTCTACAGAGAGTCAGGGGACATGCATGCCGATCGTGACAATGTCAAGAAGGAGGAAGATCGAAGTCCAGTTCCACTAGCCTCCTCAGAAAATGGTGAAAGTAATGATTTAGACAAACATCGCTTGATTCCCGCTAATAAAAAAGGCTGTTGTCCAAAATTGACGTCGTGTGTGAAAGGTCCCGCAGCAGCGCATGCATCGTTCTCTCAAAAGACTTCCAGTCAGCACACCACCAACGACGATTCATACAATGAGCAAGTGGATGCATCGAAAAATGTTGAAAGATTTGATTCAGATGACAATCATTTGGTTCCTTCAAGCAAAAAGAGTTGTTGTTGTCCAAAATTAACGTCATGCGCGAAAGCTCCGACAACACCGCAGGAATCGGACACTCAAAAGGTCGCTAGCCGACATCCAGTTCGTGAAGAGTCAGACGACCATCACTCGGTTCCTTCAAGCAAAAAGAGTTGTTGTCCAAAATTAACGTCATGTGCGAAACCTCCTACAACACCACAGGAATCAGCCACTCAAAAGGTCGCTAGCCGACATCCAGTTCGTGAAGAGTCAGACGACCATCACTCGGTTCCTTCAAGCAAAAAGAGCTGTTGTCCAAAATTAATGTCATGCGCGAAAGCTCCTAGAACATCCCAGGAATCAGTCACTCAAAAGGTCGCTAGCCGACATCCAGTAAGTGAAGAATCAGATGAAGAACATGAGGACATAATAGAAAATATTGGGAGCTATGATTTAGATGAAAATCATTTGGTTCCTTCAAGAAAGAAGACCTGTTGTCCAAAATTAACTTCGTGTGTGAAAACTCCTACAACAGCGCATGCATCGTTCTCTCAAAAGACTTCCAGCCAACATACAACCCATGAGGATTCGTACAATGAACATGAGGATGAATCGAAAAATGTTGAAAGATTTGATTCAGACGACAATCATTTGGCTCCTGAACAAGTGGATGCATTGGAAAGTGTTGAAAGATTTGATTCAGATGACAATCATTTGGTTCCTTCAAGCAAAAAGAGCTGCTGCCCAAAACTGACGTCGTGTGTGAAAACTCCTACAACAGCGCATGCATCAGTCTCTCAAAAGACTTCCAGTCAACATACAGCCCATGAGGATTCATACAATGAACATGACGAGGTGTTGGAAAATGCTGAAAGATTCGATTCATACGACAATCATCTGATTCCTTCTAATAAAAAGAGCTGTTGCCCAAAATTGACGTCATGCGTGAAAACTCCAGCAGCAGCGCATGAATCGGTCATTCATAAGACTGCTAACCGACATCCAGTCCGTGAAGAGTCAGACGATGATCATTGGGGCATATTAGAAAATATTGAAAGTTATGATTTGGACGAAAATCATTTGGTGCCATCTAGCAGAAAACGTTGTTGCCCAAAATTTACTTCATGTGTGAAAGCGCCTGCAACAGTGCATGAATCGGTCATTCATAAAATTACTGTCCCAAATACAATCCACGAAGAGTCAGACTATGAGAATGTCGACGTGAGCAACGTGGGCTATGCCAAAGATGAACATGCGGAGATTGACAATGGTGAAGACGATGAGCATGCGGACGAGCATATTTACGAGCATGATTCAGATGAAAATGTGTTGGTTCCTTCCCGTAAAAAGCGTTGCTATCCAACATTGCCTTCATGCCTTAGGGCTCCAGCAACTGATCAATCAAGAAATACATCAGTGAGAAGTGCAGCGCAAGTTGACAGGCCTTCGAATCTGATTGTTCCACAAACTGATCCAAAAGTCAAGATCTCATTTACTTTTAGTGAAAACGAATCCGATCAACTATTGCCTGAACAGCGAATACAGGAGCCTATTGTAACCGGTGATGGAAGTGAGCTAAGCGAGCAAAAGAAAGACGAAAGCAAGTTGTCAGTTATCTCAGCATGCGATGAAAACTTCGTGAAAAAACGTAGCTTGCAATCGTCTTTATTATCATCAGCCTCTGATTGGAGTACAAGAGCTTTTAGAAGCATGTTATTGCCCGGTAAAAATTCTGCATTGGTAAAACCGAAGCGCTCAATTTGTTGCACTCACTAATTACTTTTGGCTTCATTTTTGAATTTCAGTTTATTATTCATAATTTCACTTTGATTTTTTGGTCCTTTCTACTTGATTTGTGAACTTCATGAAGCCACAATGAATTTTCAAAATGTTATAATTATTTTTCAATTACACTTTTCTTCCTTGATTGGTTTTGTTTTGCCACTTTTTCTGCAATGATTCGTAAATCTGCAGGAATTAATGATGAGCGGTATTGCAAAAGATAGTACACAGAGAACTTATGCAATGTTGTTGGTTTCATGCCTTCAGCCAAATGAGGGCCTCAGCCACACTGCGATCGTTTCCGAGCAAAGTTTTTTGTAGCAAATACAAAGTCCTCATTACCGCTGTAATAACTTTGCTTCCAATTGCAGCAGTTGTGGACTACTACACAGCGAGCAAAGCAAAGCAGATTTTGTGGACATGCGTTTACTCGGGATGCTGGTGTTTGCTTCGCTTTGCGTGTGGCTGAGGCCTTATATCGCTCTCCGGTCTCCTGCCAATCCCGCTTACCGATGTGACAATGTTTAATCCAGATTTCCTCAATGAACTCAACCAAAACATCCGTGTTTAAATTCATTGAGGGAACCTAGTCTTCATGTAAATCACTGATTCTTAGAGAACGTGGGGTCGACCCCTTCATGATTCCTTTTGCATTGCTCCGAATTAGTGATGAAAATTTTCCGGAAAATTTTGAATCAAAATTTTCCTTGGAAAATTTTGGAAAATATTGGAAAAAACGGAAAATTTTGGAAAATTTTGAAAGTTCTGATTTGTTGTGATAGGCCCTATATGCTGCTTCCACAGTCGAGGCAGCTACACACCAATAGAATGGGTCTATAAAACTGGTGATTTTGATCATTATTTTGAATAAAATGATTTTGAAAAATGAAGAAATTTGAAGTTTTGTGATATAATTTTTACGTTATCTATCACAGCCGAGGCATGGACACATCAATAGAATTGTTCTAAAACTCTTGATTTCATCATATCATTTCGATTAAAACAATCGTAGCAATACGAATCCCGTCCGTGGATTTTTGAGCATTCCTTTGCTACCAGTGGCTTGTGGCAATTTGTTGCCATTTTTAATATCATAACACAGACATCTTTTGGGACAACGTGAATTTTTTCCTTTTCAATAGGGGTTTAATTTCATGCATTGTGAAAGATCTGGAGCAGAAATAGTGCACTTTATTTGGGAGTTTGTTTATGGCTTGAAAGTTAAGCTTTATTATGCAGCCTTGATTGCAATGATACAAATTCTCCATGTGTTGATGAACATGTGAAGCACAAGCACACAGTCCAACACAGCATTATACATGAGCGAACATATATTGGAAGATAGAGACTGTAAACTCGTGAGATATTTGGAAACTAAAGATATCTGTGATGAGTAGAAGAATATCTATATGATAGCTTCTAACTTCTGACGTATTGTCCGATATCTTCGTGGAGGACAAACTTACACATTCCATTTCTTGCTGGTTTAGATGGTTCAGATAGTTCCCAATCGATTTCAGATCTACTTAAATGAATTTCAGACTTTTCCAGATGAATTGGAGATTCTCCAGTTGAATCTAAGATCCTTTCAAAGTTGAGTTTCTGACAGATATCTGAAATTCAATTAGAGAAATCTGAAATCCATTTAATGTCTGATATTCAGCTGGAAAGATCTGAAATAGACATGGAGGGTGCAGTTGGTTCCAAAAGTTAACATGCAGGGATGATAGAGAAGTTTTCGGACTTTGAATATTACATAGTCTTTTCAAACGACTGCAACAAGTCTCCAAAACAAAGGCAAAAACGTCAATCACCAAAAAAAATATTTCAAAATTTTCCAATGGAAAATTTTCCATTTGCATCACTACTCCGAATTACATCAATCTTGCTAAAAAACACACATGCTTATATTTGATGTGTGAGTCTTACATTAATTAGCAATCAACTTCCTCGTTGTGAGAATGTGTAATGCAAGTGCGGATGAGGTCAGCCCAAGTCCATGAACAATGTAGAACGCCAAACATCTGCACAATGACCTGACAATGGAAGCGGAATTGAATATTACAAAAAGAAGGTAATCAAAACTGATGTTAAGATCAATCAATTGGTACAGGCGAAGCGAACTCACACTTCTCAGCACACCTGAAAGTAGCCAGTGTATAATTATTGGGAAAATAAACTCCATCAAATTCTGCAAATCGAGTTTATTCAACATAGAGGCGCTTATTTCGTGTCATTCATTTGATGCCGAAATCACATTCTAAGATACTAATAGTAATTCATAAGAATTATGCCCTTAAAAGCCTTTAAGGGATATGGGACATATGTGTCCCATGAGAAAACTCCTGCGCTAAAAATGAGCACAAGTCTGTTAGTGTTATCGATGTGTGAATTTTAGCAATGAATTTTTTAGCTGAATGAAAAGTGTTTCAGCGATGGGACAATTTAGGTTAGTTCACCACTGTAAAGTATGGCACAATTTGAATTTGAAATTTGCAAAATATTTAGTTCCAATATAAACATAAATATTGAATCTTCATTATTTTTAACGGATTTAATTTTCATGACCAAAGATTCACTCTAGATCGTTATTTCTCGGAAATAGAGCGAGCATCTATTACAAATGCAATATTCTGTGATACTTTGAGTTATTCCTTCATATGAGATATACGTCCCATTACATCCTATCAGGGGTATATTTGTGCAAAACTGTATATTTTGCTAATTATGTCATGTTCACTTGTGCAGAAGACAATAACTTTTGATATAATGTGGTGTATGGGCCTATCAGATGTAAATGCACATTTCAGCAAAATTAGAGCAGAACTGGATACAGTGCACTGTAAATCGCTCAAGACCAATCAAATACGATGTATTGATACCAAAAATATTCTTCGGTTTATCTTTACAAATCAGTTGTTCAGTTTCTCAGTATATCATTTATTGGACTTCACTGAAGATCTTCAGTGAATCAATTGTTAGTTTCGATTTGCATGTGAATTTGACATCACGCTGTATATGCTTTTCGTGTCTACCGATAGTGCTGTAAAGAGTGGAAACTGCAGATACTGTAGAATGTTAATAGTAAACCGTGCATTTCAGCTTAACATCTTCCGACACTGCATGGAAGCATGAAAGCGAGTCATTTGTTGATAACAAAATCCTCAGAATCCGTAGAATATTTGTAGAGTTTTATTGAATCAGAAATGCACTAAAAGTTAACTGTGATTTTGTGTCAGAATCCGTGATCTTAGCAATAAAATTATTTAACAAACATTTAAGCACAATTCACGCTTTGGAAAATAGTGTCACAGAGAATATGCATTGATAGAGGTCACAGCATTTCAAGTTTCCATGATTGCACGAGCAGTGGAAGTGCTACACCAATCAAAGCATAAAGTAATCGGCAATATTTATTTGAAAACAGTCGAAAATTCCTTCAATGTGTTCACATTGAGCTATTCAAGCATATTTACAGCATCTCATTCATGCTTGTGTCGGTAGCACGAGAATCTATAGAATGTTGACAACAGTCGAGTGGTCCATCTTCTATGAACATCACTGTAGTATCCGAATGCTTCAAACAAATATTGCTAATTTCTTATGTTTTGATTGAACTTCCACTACTGGTGCAATGAACTTGAGATTTGCAGATGATATTGCCATTTTTGAGGATGACGCGACTTCCATGCAAATAATTGTAGATGAGCTAAATAAGCAGGGAAAAAAGGTCGGTTTAAAGATAACAACGAGAAAACAAAAAATTTGACAAACGGCCAAAAGAGTTTAATCCACATCAATGGACACGTCATAGATTATGTCGACGATTTTGTTTACCTTGGACAGAATATCTCCTTTCAAGCCCGCCAAGAACAAGAAATCCTAAGAAGAACGCAAAATGCGTGGAAGTCCTTTTGGAAACTCAAGCCCTACTTAACATCACGAGGTATAGAGATGAAGAATAAAAAACGTTTGTTCGATATGTGTATTCTGCCTGTCCTCACATACGGATCCCAAACCTGGTCTCTAACACGATCACAAGAGAATAAATAAACTCAGAACAACACAACGAGCGATGGAACGAAGGATGTTAGAAACGAAGAAGTAAGGAGACGAACAGGATTAAAGGACGTTGTGATAGAAGCGAAACATCTCAAATGGAAGTGGGCTGGTCATGTCATCAGGCGACCCGATAACAGATGGAGCCATAGAACGACAGAATGGATACCAAGAGAAGGGAAAAGAAACCGTGGAGGACAGAGAAAGAGATGGTGAGACGAACTCCCAAGGAACTGGCGGCTGGCGGCGAACGATCGTGCGAGATCGATTCGTATCACAAGGGAGGCCATTTTCCGCAAGGATGATAACGGCTAACGTAAGATGTAAGTAAGACTGGTGCAATCATGGAAACTTGAAATCCTATGACTCATCAACAAATATCCTCAATGATATTGTTGCCAAAGCGTGAATTGTACAAAAAAAATTAAATTTTCAAAATTAAGCTTGAAATAAATGTTGGACTAATTGTTGAGAGCAATTTCTTTATCGTTCTGATCATGGATTGAAAATGTTTGAAATTTTTTAGAATCTCAAAATACTAATGACAGAATGCATTGACAATTAAATCGCGGTTAACCTAAGGTCCATTTGGGATTCAATAAAACTTGTTTCACTTTACAAATTAGATAATCAGTTGGCATTCTGCAGCATCTCATTTTTAAGCCAAAATGACGCATCGTTCATCCGCTTCCGACTGATTGCTTCGCGGTGCTGCATTGATTTCACCATAGAAATCGTTTGTTTATCTGAAGTTGACTAGAATGGGAATTGACTCAAGGTCGCGGCACATCCGGGGGAACAAAGTTGCGCATGAAGAACCAATGAAGAGCTTAGAAATGCACTTGTGATTTATTCCAACCCAATGATGCAGCCGTCGACAAATGCATCTAAAGGAAAAATGCGAACGATTCTAGTGCCACTATTGTGTATTTTATATTCTTTACTTCTATTCTAGAGGCTTTATTGCTATCAATTTCTATGGATTTCATTGCTCGCTAAAAAGCCAGGCGAGAGGCCCTCAAAGAAAGTCATTCCCCACGTGTCCAGTGGCAAAGAGGCTCTAGAATTCTTCTGCTAGGTGAGAATAGCATCCCAGCTGCTGCTAACGTCATTCCTCAGCGGGAGACGGATAGGGATGCTGAGGGAGAGAAACACCACACCACAAGTCATGCGGATCAGCAACAGTGTTCCATCTCCATGATCAATTGAATTGTAATGGATTGAATGATCCGTGAACGCTCAAACGGTCCTCTCAGCTCAATTAAGGGCTGCACTTGCTTATTGTCGGTACTCAGCTTGAGTACGTTCGAGTGGCCCTCTTACAGGCCTCCTCTGCTGAGAGAGAAAGCTGATGTTTCACACTCTCCTGTTATTTTCATTTCATCTTAATTTGTTTTGTGTTAATAATTAGACACATTCATAAAATTGTCACCAGAAAAATTAATGAGGCTCACAGACATATTGAAAATGAAACTAATCCGTCTTCTAACAAGCTTCATAAGAAAGCAAATAAAACTACTTGACAAAAGACTCGAATTGCCAACAGCACATATTGCATTATGAACGCAGCTGAACTTCACTTAGTTAATGTTTGCGACTCTTATCAAAGTGTTATTATATGTTCTTTACTTTTTCTTTCAACGCTCCGAATGATATTTGATTAATTCCTCCACATGTTGGTGCAGTGATTGTCAAGTAACTTCCTTCAAAGAAATGATTATTAACACATTTTCTTTGTTACTTATTGCTTGTATTTAACCATTCGGCGTTCATTGTTTTATAAAGTTAGGAACTCAAGAGTATTACAGATTATTTTCGAGTTTCCACATTGACATTCAATTTTGATCCTCCTGAAATGATTCTCGGTCTGCTATCCATTGTGTGTCTGCAGTAAGTGTCAATCGAATTTCAGAATGTTTCATTGATTTTGAATAATGTATCGTGCTGTTGTTTAGAAACAGTTTGCATTGAAAATCTTCCCTCCTTCAATAAGTAAAATAGCGATAAATAATATATAGCTAGTAGAATAGAAATAGGCCTTCATGTTACTTCGGAATAGACTCGTGGTAAACCAGCCTTGTGGGACGACGCATTGGCCGCGTCATCGAAAACTATTTCTGCCTACACTGTAAACCGTAGACCGACAATTATCCTACAAAATTACTCACAAAATCAACCGACGATTGTCACCTCCAATATCCTGCGATATCCGACGAATTTGTAGGTTCTCCACCGACATCGAAACAGATGCTTTGTGTGCAAATTAACTAAAAGGAAAAATGATCAATGGAATTCTTAATCATGAAATGAGACTACGTCATCAAATTCGTCGTTGCACAGATTTTTGGTTCTCTTCATTCATATTACTGAGCCAGAAGTATCAGATGCATTAATTTCCTCTAGTAGTAATAATTTTGGTCAATAATCAAAAAAATAATGTAACTTGTGATATTGGGAAGACTTCGAATGAAGCTTTCGGCCGATTCTCTAGCGATATCTCTCTTCAACCGTGCTCAGAAAAGAAAATAAACTCTTATGTCAATAATCACAAATCTGATGACGAATCTGATTTTTTGTCTTTTGAGGACATCAATGGATCACTTTACATAAGAACATTTGTCCGTCTGCAAAATTATTTTTTTTCATCTTGATACCTAGGATCTCCTCTTTTCGGTCATGATAAATTTAAATTAATCTAACAAAGTTTTCTTCATGAAAAATTTACCTCATGGCAGAAAAAGTGCCAAAACCACTAAGTGCCACCAGGCACTAGGAGGCACCAAGCCAAATATTTGTTTTTCCAATGAAATCGAAGGAAAAATCAATGGTCACGAACTCGGCACTATGAACTTCGTGCCTTGTGTTGGTTAGAATTGATGCCTAAATTTTGTTCCTAATTCAAACGAAATTTCGTGCCCTAGAGTTTACAGCATAGTTTTAGCCCGACTGTACTTCATGATTGCACTTACATTGATTTAGGATATTTTTTCAACTAGCCTTTGTGATCCAAGCATTGTCTTCTGACCGATACCATTTTTCTGTCTCCTGACCGGTGCACATTTCGCAACCTAGAAGTGATGTTTGAACTGTCCTAATACGATAAAATACATCATTTGTGAGTCTAGTTGTCGCATCAAAAGGAAAAAATCAACTATGGATAATCAGAATTGAGCAATTGTGAAATTTAGAAAATGACCTGTGTTCATTAGACCAGACTTTTTGATTTTTACTGAAAAATTCAAATTGTTGCAGAAGCCACATTTTTTATCCGGATCTCATGACAACTCACAGAATTGTCAAGAACCATAATGTAATCATGCATGCGAAATTTTGTTTGAAAAGACAATGATTATCATTTTCAAAATCTCGTAAAACTGCAGAAATGTCCATCTGACCGAGACCACAAAATTATCGTTCAGAAGACACCAGATAATATATAGTACAAATACAAAACTTGTACAAATACTCATTTGGTGTAGTTGCCACTATGATTCAGCGTGAAAAATTGACCATATATGCAAATTTTTAAAAAAGTTGCAAAGTTGAAAAGACAAACGTTGGCGAAAATGTTGTTATATAAAATGGATTTACCCTCAAGCATTCGAGCGTAATGTATTCGAGTTACTTCTAAACTTATGATTGACAAGTTCATTCATCCATTAATGCATCTTTGGCATCCGATGCATGTATATATTATGTAAATAATAGCAGGATGTAAGCAGCACTCGCAATAGATGTGCGAGTAATCAAGAATGCCATTTTTACAAATACTGAATCCCAATTCCAATAATGGACAGGTTATCTTGCTTTGTAATATGCTTGGTACATCATATTTGGATGAGCTGTAACTGCAATTTTTCTGCACGATATAAATCAAAGGTAGTAGTAGCAGACAACATGTAATTTTCTTGTATTTTCAAAATCTCTTTTCGAATTTCTGTTGCAGTCAGCAGCACTTAATTATACCATTGCAATCAAACGAAAAGCTTGAATGCAAAGCGCGATAACCACAAAGTTTGAAAAATTGGCAATAATTCCAAGAAGTAGTCCTTAGGAGTAGATGAATGTTCTGGGTAAATAGCTAAGTCGAAAGTATTTTAGACTCCATACATCATTGACTTATGACGTGCTGCAAAGCTCGATAACCGCCAATGACGTTTGGATGCAAAACGCGACATCAGCCAAATGGCTTATAAGGCACTCAGAAGGCAATTTAAGATTGTCTTTTCCTTTTTCTCGGATATTCTCTACCTGATGTTGTCGGTAGATTCATCCGGTAGATCCTTCCTGCGTATGTGCCCTGATTTCAAATGTACAATAATAATCCTACCTGCGTATGTGCCCTGATTTCAGATGTACAATAATAATCTTAGCTATGGATAGTGGTCAATCATTCACTCAGCGGTTCTGGAATGACGTCAATTGCTGGAACAAACCAAGTGTATGAAATGTTGCTCAAAGGATGACTACTTCACACTGGAAGCATCCGTATCATTATCAAATGACATTACAGCACAGCAGTATGACTTTTGTCGCGTTTTGCATAGAGGCCAGTAGATTTTTGATTGAGTAGGAGAAACAAATTATTCTACAATGCAAATGTGTCACTTATAACCTATTCAATTAAGTCTGCGAATCGAAATATTGTGAATTGGTTTGATATTTTCGATACAGCAAAAAGTTAGGGTTAGAGCGATGTTAAGTCGTCACTCGTCTGCTTTATAATGACTTCCCTATATAGCAAGATCATAACTTTAACATAGCTCAACAGTACAACAGCAGTCAAGGATATCGGACATGTACATGCACATAGCAATTGTTTTTAGTGTCATCCTCTTAAAATAAAGATTTTATTATTATTATTATAGCTACATAACTTATCCATAGAGTTCTATGTCCTATCTATGACATGTACATGGATGTGGCAAATAGCATGGCCGCCACACTACCCCCCCCGCCAGAAACGGAGCTTCCATATCTGTCAGGAGGCAAGATAATTCTGACAAAACGGGAATTCTGTGGCATTCTTGGCGGTCTTCCGCGCCTTGGTGGTTCACCGAATCGAACAGGCTGATCAAAATCCAAAAATGCTGGCTTAAGTCGGTTAATAGAAACTGTTTCTTGCCTTCCACCTCTATCGATGAGAAACGTCTTTCCATTTTTCTGCAGAACGAGATATTGGCCTTCATATGGCCGTTGAAGAGGCGTTGTATATGAGTCAATGCGTATGAACACATATTTGACAGTGGAGAGAGAATTTGGAACGGCAACTGACGATAAACTGTGACGTGATGCAGGAGTAGGGAGAATGCGGGATATTTTTTCACGTAGGAGAGGTAAGAAGGTATCATATGTTGGCACGGAGGTGGGACTGGCAAAGAAATCTGGAACTTTGAGGTGAGTTCCATAAACCAGTTCAGCAGAAGAAGACTGTAAATCCCCCTTCGGAGAAGTCCGTAAGCCCAACAAAACCCATGGCAGTTCGTCCATCCAGTTAGGACCTTTCAGCCTGGTGCGCAACGCCGCCTTCAAAGAGCGATGGAAACCTTCCACCATTCCATTAGCATGCGGATGCCACGCTGTCGTCCGATGGTGAGTTACTCCAAGTTGTTTAGATACCTCTGACCAAAGAGAGGACGAAAATTGTGATCCTCTGTCAAAAGTAATGTGCGCAGGCACACCAAACTGTGGAATCCAACCGTTTACAAGTGCGTGCTCGCATGACCTTGTAGAGGTATCACTGACCGGGATTGCCTCAGGCCATCTTGTAAAACGAACCACAATCGTAAATAAATGAGTAAAACCACGTGAAATTGGCAGTGGACCAACTAAGTCAACATGGATATGATCAAATCGACATTGTGGAATTTCGTAGGACTGGAGAGGTGATTTCACATGGGTCTGAATCTTGGACAATTGACAAAGAACGCATGATTTAGCCAAAAAAAAACTTGCTTTTGAATATTGTGCCAGACAAATTTTTCAGAGACAAGGGTCCGTGTTGCTCTTATGGATGGATGCGAAAGATTGTGAATAGCTTCAAATACTTGACGTCGCAATGAGGAAGGAACAATAGGTCGCGGCTTACCAGTAGATATGTCACAAAGAAGTGAATCTTGGTTAGGGCCGAATTTAACATCTTCCAGCTGTAATCCATTCGGAACTGTCTTGTACTTTTGCATATCCGGATCACGTTTTTGTTCAGCTGACATCGCTGCATAATCCACACTGATTTGAGTAGAAACAGAAGTGATTGATATTCTGGAAAGAGCGTCGGCAACATGATTACTTTTGCCTGATATATGTCTAACATCCGTAGAAAATTCTGAGATGTATGACAAATGGCGTTGTTGCCTGGGAGACCATGGATCTGAACATTTGCTGAATGCAAATGTTAGTGGTTTGTGATCAATAAAAGTAACGAGATGGTGACCTTCGATCATGTACCGGAAATGCTTATAGAGTAAGTAATTCACGAAATTACTGCTGGACGTAATGTCGACTGAAAAATGCTAATGGTTGCCATTGATCATAATCAGTTGCTCCAAAACAGCTCCAACTGCAGTATAAGAAGCATCAGCCGTAACCGCCATGATAGCGGAAGGTTGAGGATGAACGAGCATTGTGGCATTAGCTAAAGATTCATGTGTCTAAGGAAATGCTGTGTCTAATTCATGGGACCAGGAAATGAGCCTAGGCTTCTTGGTGACTTCCTGAAACAATGGTTGCATTATTGCTGCAGCCGCACGAACAAAGCTATGATAAAAATTCATCATACCAAGAAAATCTTGCAGGCCTTTTAAATTTTTCGGTTTGGGGAAAGTTTGTGATGGCCTCTACTTTTTCCGGTAAAGGCATAATCCCATTCTTATCACTTCGATGCTCCAAGAAGTCAATCAGTGAACGTTCAAATTGACATTTCGCAGCATTTATAACCAAACCATGTTGCCGAAGACGATCGAAAAGTGGACGAAGATGATCACAATGTTCTGATTCAGAACGACTGGCGATAAGAATATCATCAAGATAGACGAATATGAAATCAAGACCTTGACATACCTTATCCATCAATCTTTGAAATGTCTGAGCAGTGTTTTTGAGTCCAAAAGGCATTCTTAAAAATTCAAATAACCCAAGGGGTGTAATTACAGCAGTTTTAGGAATGTCATCTTTGAAAACCACAACCTGATGGTAACCTCGCACAAGATCCACTTTTCAAAATATTCGTTTACCTGCCAGATTAGTGGCAAAGTCATGAATATGTGGTATAGGATATCTATCAAGAGTAGTCGCATCATTCAGTCGCCTGTAATCGCCATACGGTCGCCAGCCACCTGATTGCTTAGGAACCATGTGTAATGGTGAAGACCATTGAATGTTCGATCGTCGAAGTATTTTCCATTTCCTCCATTTTTCGGAATTCTTCCTTTGCCGAAGCAAGCTTTTGCGCTGGCAATCAACGTGCTCTGGCATGAGCTGGAGGACCTGTCGTTGTAAGGTAATGGTCGACTCCATGTGCTGTGTTCAGGTTGGAGAAAGTGGGCATTGTTAATGATGGGTAGCGATGTGAGCAATTCTGTGTATTGATTATTAGAGGAGACAATGCACAGTCGTTGTGAAGTCACATTTGCATCAGTCAAAGGAATAGTTTCAAAAGTTAGGGAATCAAATAGCTGACGGCCTCTCATATCGACAAGACGGCCATAATAGCAGATCAAGTCTGCACCTAGCAATGACTTATCCACGTCAGCGATCAAAAAGTTTCATCTGAATGCGCGTGAGTTGATGTCAAGAGTAAATGTGCGAACGCCGAAAGTACGCATCGGAGTTCCGTTAGCTGCACTTAATAGCGGGCCATTGTATTTTGAACGTGTCTCTAGAGTGGTTGCTGGAACAACACTAACCTCCGCTCCTGTGTCGACAAGAAATTCAAAGTTAGAAATAGGATCTCGGTCGGCTAGTTCGTTTCCCGAATAATTGCATGGGGATACACACTTCTTTGCATTTTGACCAAAACGTGCGTGGTAGAAACACATACCGATTGTTTTAGGCGCCACAATACGATTTGGAAGCAGACTTTTTCGGTTATTGATTACTTTACCAACATAAGCAGATGTAGAATTTCTAGAAAAGCACAATTTGTCAGCAATGAGGGACTGCGAGGATAATTGAATCCTCGTTAGCTAATTGAAGTCTGACATCATTCGGCATTTGTTCCAAAAACAGGTGCTGGAACAAAAAGCAAGGAGCATGGCTACCCAGCAATGCTAGCATTTCATCCATCAACTCTGTCGGTTTTCTGTCACCTATGCCAGTCAGATATAGAAGTCGAGAGGCTCCTTCGCTGGGGCTTAATGAAAAAGTGTTCAATAGCTTTTGCTTCAAGTTCTCATACTTATTCGATGGAGGAGGATTGGAGAGGATATCTGTCACTCGGACTGCAGTTGATTGGTCAAGTGTGGCAACGATGTGATAATACTTTGTCTAATCTGCTGTTATATGGCGAAGATGATATTGAGCCTCAACCTGAGCGAAACAAGCTTCTGGTTGAGAAGGCCAAAATGCGGGTAATTTCATTGAAGTGGTGGACACTTCTGCTGTTGAAGTCACTGTAGATATCGTGAATAACCGATCAACGCTAGCGGGCTCACCAATAAAGCGATGTTAAGTCGTCAATAGTCTGCTTTATACTGGCTTCCCTACACATGCAACACGTCTGAAATGTGACTTAATGTGACTAATATCTGCCCGATCGCTCATGATTATCGCTTCTTCCAATCATTGTGATAATAAAGACCCACTACTTGTTTAGGTTTTGGAGAGTAGTAGTACTGCCTCTAAATTACATTGAGCTATAAATTATGGTTTAAATGATTCCACTTCCTGGTGGGAAGAAAAGACCACACTTTCAATTGAGGAACTTATGGAAAGAACAACAAATATTTGCAAATCATTAGATACATATTCTAATTTTCCATTTACTTTTGAATTAACCATCAATGCTTAATTCAGAATGTCTTAATCAGTGTGTTGCTCAACGTCAACCGCCACCTGATGTTCAAAAACAAATAGATAAGCTGATGTAGTAAACACCTCATCTACATGTATGCGCCAATGAAGCAATCGATGGCTGTGGCAGCATCTATTGCTGTTTTTACCGATAAAATTGTTTGAATGAACCATCTATACATTGATTCAATTTTGTATAGACTCACTTCTCAGGACATTGTGATTGAAGATTCCATTTGGGAATAGGACGTCATTATGTAATTTCTCCCAGTTTGTCATTCTCAATGTAATAAACAAGCAGACCATTGACATGAAGCTCATTTGTTTCACGCTGTTTAGGCAAGATAATGCAACTTCACTTAAAACACGATGATACAACTTCCCGGCGAGATCAAGCAGATTAAACGAAGACATGTGTCACATTTTTCAATCACACAATCATTATCCTGATTAAAACAGTTTTCAATATGATAACATCTTCTTGCCAATAATGTCCTTGAACAAAACACACCGCAAAGTATTCGGAAAATCAATTTGAATTATTCTCATCAAGTACTCGACGTATGTGCATGATTTATGATGATTCATCATCGGTCACATGGAAGTCACATATGTGAACAAATGTGACCAATGTAACGAAAATGCGTCGGGCACATAATCGGTCACATATTGGGCACAGTTTGGTTTACAGTGCATAGCAGCAAGGAGATATGGATATCTACAATTATAGATATCTAGACCTCCTTGAAAGCAGCATCATAACTTTAACATAGCGCGCATAACAGTACAAATGTAGTCAAAGACATAGGACATATTGTACATGCACATAGTTACATAACGTATCCATCGAGTTCTATGACTTATCTATAACATGTACATGGATGTGGCGAATAGCACGGCCGCTACAGGGTTTTATTTAATCATGCACATTAATGCGCATAACGTGTTTCGCATTCAAACTCTTCAAACGCAGCTGAGATCTACCACCAACTTCCAACAGACTCTTTTGCAAAATTATGGAATTCAAGTCCAAAGTTGGTGTGATTGGGAGTCCTGTTTTAATGTCTCACCTCAATGAATTTGCATGCTTGCTGATACAGTATTTCATCTTCAAAATTTTCATTATTAATGATACTAATGTCCTTGTGTATATCTTGGATTTCATCATTTGCAGGTGCTTGCATGCAAACGCAATAATGGATGGCATCGATTTGTTTACAACCAGAATTGGAAGAGGAATAAACAAAAAATTATTGAATAATATGCCTCGTGAGTATGATCGCTAGAACACTTCATTATAGCTTGATTTCACGATTGTTTCGCATATCTGCTGACCATGCAAATCATATAGTAGGGATATATAGGTAGAGTGTCGACTCAAAAAAGTATCTGTATACAGTGAACATTTTAAGATTCAGTTTTTTGCGGAGATCCTGTTCCTGTGGTCCAAAAAATTATTTCAGCAGTTTTAAAAAAGTCAAAATTTGCCAATTTATATACTACCGAGATGACTCTCCTCAATAAGTAGCATAAAACAAGTTGGATATCTAAAGGAATGAACATTTGCTAATAAGCATCGTAGCTATGCGGAAATTATGCTGATGATCAAAAAATCTAATGAACGGCATTATAATGGAAGTCTTAATGAAAAAGTCGCGATATTATTCGTGCTCTCTTGGCTGAAATTTCAAGTTTTTCATTCAATTTTGACCGCATGATTTTATGATTCACTAAATTCATGCTTCATTTCATGAATCTGAAAAGTGATGTGGACCAATTTACATCTTTCAAAGTTAATTGAAATCATTGTCTTTGATTATGTGATTTTGCTCTGCCAGTGGCAGGTTGCATGTGATATGATCACGCTTAAGAAAATACTCTTGAGGTTGAGTATGAAAGTAGCAAGAACCTATCGAATTGCTAAGTTAACAAACCTTTCGAAGCCTGTCATGACACTGAGAATCTGTAAAATACCATCATTCCTTCTGCATTACAATCATGATCACTCAATTCCGTGCACGGTGCGTCTGGCGTGACTATTAGTGGTCACAACTCCTCCATTCAAAATTCCTTCACAATCGTGTTTAGTGGATCCATACTAGTGATTTGCGACCCAAAACGAAATCTTCTGCTTGTGTCCTTTTTTGGAATCCACGAAAATCCAAAATGGCGCCTTTTTTCGAAATTTTTGGTTACTTGGCTATATTTAATCGATTACAGGCCAACCTTTGGCTACGAAAAAATCATTAATCAAGTAACAGAAATTGTAAATAATATATTTCACAATTTTTCAGATATATTTCAATGGTTAATCTAGTCCACTCAGTTTCCAAGATGGCCGTCAAAATCAATAAAAGCCATAAATTACAAATTCATGCATATTCTCATTAATAAATAAAATAAAATCTGCATCATCATCATCACTGTAGTTATAATATCTATATAACTTTCTAAGTAAGTTACGAAATACTCAAGAAGGAAACTTTGTTCTCTACAAGATATCTATGCAATATGGTTGTGTCAACGTTGCGCTATGCAAAAGATCAACCATTGATTAAAGGTTTCATTGACGCTAGCCGATTACATTCAAATTTTGAATCCTAGATATCTAAGCCACGTGTGAATATTCGTAACTTTATATACTATGTCGATTTTGTTTCAAATGTTTACTTCATTCGTTGATGGACGGTGAGATAGTGCCATGCCGAGAGAAAAACCAAGTCATGAAAATAATAGAAAACGGGTTTGCTTGCTTTGCTTTAAGAAAACAAAAGATATGAGAACAATAACTGATCAGCAAAAAACGACGATCGAAGAACATCTGATAAATGGACTTGACTGGAACGACGATCGACTACCATGCGTCCTTTGTGGATCGTGTAGAATTGTGACTTTAGAATGCTCCAGAGGAATATTCCATCACAGGATCGACGTTTTTACCGATTTTTCATCGTTATTGTCGAGTCGACTTCCACATGTATTACGGTCAAATACATGGTGTACGTGTCTGATTTGTGCAATTGCCGGCTCAAGGATTGGTACCAACCTCGACTCATCGAACACCTCATCAGCTTCTAGTGATCCATCTTCACGAGTTTCGTCATCAGGATATCCAGAATATAGTGACAAAAACAAAATGCTCTCATTTCGTTTCGTCCCAGAAGCAATGAAGGTCTGCAGGTTTTGTTTGACTATCCTGAAGAAAGGAAAATCACACGTATGTACAAATACGAAGCGACATGAAAACTTGAAAGAGCTCCCTTCACTTGGCGCTACAGCAAATCCTAGTGCAAAGTTAGCATCCGATCTAATCAATGATGTAGCAACCGACGAATCAACTGGTTGTGTAACTTTACCAACTCACACCGGTCGCCCTGTGAGATATCGACGGGATTCCACATGCGCAAAGTCGTTCGACAAGTGTCCTCAACGATTCTCATCTGATGACATGCTTGATATACAAGTTGATATGCAACTCTCTAAGCGGCAAACTTTACGCTTGGCTTCTCATCTTCGTGCGAATAATGATCGCTCTATTGTAGAACCCAGATTGAAAGATAGGCTTGTTGACAGGAGTCATCTTTTGGATTCTTACTTTACTGAAAAGAAACTTAAATTCGTCGTGTCGTCGAATCAGAGTAGTGAAAGTCTTATATTTTGCCACGACTTGGAGAGCTTTATCAACGATATTGTCCAGCGACGACGTATTTCAGAGCCGGTTCTGAAGTTTGGTGTAGACGGAGGAGGCGGCTTCATGAAAATATGCTTGAGCTTCGTCGAAACCGATGAGCCAGAGAGCATAAATCAAAACTGTCGGAGGAGTATGTCCTCTTCGAAGGATACCGGTGTCAAGAAACTTTTTATTGTGGCACTTGCTCCCAATGTAGACGAGAGCTATACGAACATGCTCAAAATATGGATTCACCTTCGCATGAGAGAGCTTTGGAATAGTACGCGCTATCCTCTTCGTTTCGCTACGGATCTGAAGATGGCGAACATTCTTCTAGGACTTATGAGTCACTCGTCTAGTCACCCATGTTCTTGGTGCCGTGCCCACCGTGACAATCTGAAATCGGATGCTGCCCCACGCACACTCGGTAATATAACAGAACAAGTCTGGAAGTTTTACCAGCAGAACTCCGACAGAACTGCCGCTAAAAGGTATGACAATGTCATCCATGTTCCGGGTTGAAAGGTGAGCTTGATCAACGCGTTGTTGAAGTGTTGCCTCCACCGGAGTTGCATCTTTTACTTGGAATTGTGAATAAGATTTATAATGAAATGTTGAAGACATGGGGTGGCGCTCTGCAGTGGAGCAAGTGTTGTCATGTGGAACGTAGTGCCATTCATGGCGGTTCATTTGATGGAAACGCTTGCAAAAAGTTGTTGACCCGAATTGATTCTTTGCGGGCAATGTGTCCCCTTCGTTGTTTACGATATGTCACTGCTTTGGAAGATTTTAATCTCGTTGTGAATTCATGTTTTGGAGAAACTTTGAATCCTCAATTTCGTAGACACATTGAAAAACTTCGCATAGCTACATGGCTTTGGGGATTCAAGTTACTCCAAAAGAGCATGCTGTTTTTTATCATGTTGGAGAATTTTGTTCTTCGAACAATTGCTCTTTAGGTGTCTGGAGTGAGCAAGCCAGTGAATCGGTACATGCTGACTTCAAGAAAGCATGGAATAGGTATAAAGTTGTATCTAGTCACCCGAATTATTTCAAAATGTTGCTGCGTGCAGTATGTGATTATAATTGCATGCATTTGTAGGCAAACTTGTCTTTTATTTGTAATGTTTTGTAGTGTGTTTTTGTAGTAACGTGCGTGATTATAATTGCATATATTTATAGGCAGAGTTCTCTTTTCTTTGTAGTCTTCGTTTATGAATGTGAATTATATTGATTCGATCATTACTACATTGCTTTTATTGGTGCTTAATAGTTTTAATGCGGTATATGGGTACCTACGATTTAATCTTAAATTTATGACTGCAAATATATAGGCCTACATGCATGTAATTTAAGTTTGACCATAAGTACATGTAATCATGATGATAGGATTGTCAGATGGGAAGCAGATGAGGCAGCAAAATGATTGATTTGTCCACAACATATTTATGGCTTTACAACTGGAACAAAGATTCTTATAAGTAAATCCCACTAAGATTCGATATAATTCTAGCGATGAGTATGCATGAATTTGTAATTTATGGCTTTTATTGATTTTGACGGCCATCTTGGAAACTGAGAGGACTAGATTAACCATTGAAATATATCTGAAAAATTGTGAAATATATCATTTACAATTTCTGTTACTTGATTAATGATTTTTTCGTAGCCAAAGGTTGGCCTGTAATCGATTAAATATAGCCAAGTAACCAAAAATTTCGAAAAAAGGCGCCATTTTGGATTTTCGTGGATTCCAAAAAAGGACACAAGCAGAAGATTTCGTTTTGGGTCGCAAATCACTAGTATGGATCCACTAAACACGATTGTGAAGGAATTTTGAATGGAGGAGTTGTGACCACTAATAGTCACGCCAGACGCACCGCACCGTGCGTGGCAGTTTCTTCAAAACTGCAAAAATTTGCATATCTCACATTTGGTGACAATACCAGCTGTATCCCTCTCGAGTTCATTTTATAAAGTCAAAACTGTATACACATTGGGGATTTAATGAATGCGGAGCTACGACTCTACCTAATATACCTACTCTATGATGCAAATGCGTCCCTGCATGAAACATTGCTGCCAACTGTTGCGAGTGGATAGCCTTTTGTTTACATGAAGCCATTGCAACCACAGAATTATATTCAGCTGCGCGTGCTTCGGTTTCTTAGAAAGGAATGGTTATATCTAACCTTAATATCGAAATGGCACATCACAGAATTAGACACACTTGCTCCTTCTCGAATGGATAATTCGTGTATTGCTTGCTACTGGAAATGGCATACAATAAGCTGTCAGCAGAGGACACCAGAACCAGTGAGAGAGGTGCGCGTGCTGTGATATCACTTCGCACACACCAAAACACACATCGATGCCTGGCTCCGATTCAGTGTATGCACTATACAGTAAGGAATGGTGAGAAGACGATGGTGAAATTATCAAGTGAACTAATTTTCGTACGATTGCTACTTTTTTAAATAATGATCGGAGGGGCTAACATTATGGAAAAGACTTGTGCGCAATGATCTGAATTCTTCGAATCTGAAGGAATTTTGGCAATCGAAGCAATTTGCTTGAACTAACATTAATCCGCAAGCGACGCACGACTTTTTTCCATTTTTCCATTTTTCCTCAGTGCTAAAGATATTCATGAGACATTCACTCAGAAGATACAAAGGATCCAAGATGCTACGACTGATTTCTCTCCTCCGCACTTCTCTCACAGTGTATACGATTCAAGTTTTGAGTGTTTCCAAACAATTACAGATGAAGACATCCTAAATGCTGTACATAACTTACCCAACAAATCATCAGCTAGTGATGTAATTCCTACGACTCTTTTGAAAGAACTCATTCCATCTCTGCTGCCTTTTCTGAGTCATCTGTTCAATACGTCGTTGTCTTCAGGTATTTTCCCGTCCCGTTGGAAGAGAATTATGATTACCCCTGTGGTTAAGAAGGGCTGCAGTGATCCGAATGCCGCGACATCTTACCGTCCTATCTCTAACCTTACTGTCGTCTCCAAACTTTTTGAGCGCCTGGCATCCGCGCAACTTCGTTCATACCTGTATGCAAACAACTTAATTCCTGCGACTCAGTCTGCATATCGACCGCATAACTCGTGTGAGACTGCCATTCTTCGTATAACCTCCAACGTTCTTCTTGCTGCAGACAACGGTAGCTTAAGTCTCCTTACCTTCCTTGATCTGTCAGCCGCATTTGACACAATCGATCATCACATCCTTCTGGCCCGTTTACAATCAAATTTTGGCTTTACTGGTACTGCCTTGCTGTGGATTGAATCATTCATACGTGGACGATCAAGTCGTGTAGCTTTTAATTCTACATTATCTGATTTCAGTCCTGTGATAGCTGGTGTTCCACAGGGCTCCGTGATTGGACCGCTACTGTTTGTTCTCTATACATCCGAAC
Organism: Prostheceraeus crozeri; assembly: GCA_907163375.1. Lineage (NCBI taxonomy): Eukaryota > Metazoa > Platyhelminthes > Polycladida > Euryleptidae > Prostheceraeus > Prostheceraeus crozeri. Next base: position 149,259 of record CAJQUW010005508.1, read on the forward strand.
TCTCCAGAATCATACCACAGTTTGACCTGTCCCTACAAATGTATGCCGACGATGTACAGGTGTATGGTCACTGTCATCCTGACGACTCAAGTGACTTGGTCTCTCGCATGGTTAAGCGTGTAGATCAGGTTATTGCGTGGTGCTCATCGAATCGTCTACTATTAAATGCAAGCAAATGCGAGATAATGTGGTGTTCATCTTCCCGTCGTGCTTCATCCCTTCCTAATGACTCCATTCGTGTTGGAAATCATATGGTGAAACCATCTTCGTCTGTTCGCTGTCTTGGTGTTATCATAGACTCGGAGGTCTCTTTTCGTGCTCATGTGACTCATGTTGCATCCTTGTGTTTTGGTGTCTTGCGACAGATACGTTCCATCGGCCGCTCTCTGTCTCGTCCTCCTTATCAAACTAATAGAATCACTGGTCTTGCCTCTCCTCGACTTTTGTAATTCTATCCTGGCCGGTATTCCACGTAAACTCTCTAATAAGTTTCAATCTGTGTTACATGCTAGTGCACGTTTGATTTTTGGAACTTCACGCTTTTCATCTGTAAATCCTCTACTTCGAGATCTGGGTTGGCTTCCTACGGACATCCGTCCGCTTTATAGGCTGGCTGCGTTGACACATGCATGTTTTCATAGAAAAGCTCCTTCTTACCTGGCCCACGACTTCAAATACACTTCTTCAAGACGCCCTGGTCTTCGATCCTCAACAACACAATCACTAATTGTTCCTCGGGTAAAGTGCCCAACTATCGGGGGACGTTCATTTTGTGTGCAAGCCTCTCGTACATGGAACTCATTACCACCGCATATAACGAACATTTCTGAACCGCATATTTTTAAGAAATCAATTAAGCAGCATTTCTTAAAATCCTGTTATACGTAATTTTTGTACTAAATGCTTTTTACTTACATACTTTTATTATTATAATTTTGATGAAATTTTGCACAGCGGCCTTGAGACGTGTAAACATGTGAAATGTCACTCAAATATAATTCGTTCCTGACTGACTGACTGACTGACTGACTTTTTTCCTATCTCTGTAAGGTATTAGGAATTCCTTTTTGCCCACTTACTAAGTTCCTCGATGTGCCGTCGATTTCAAATTAATCACTCTTCTAGCAAACCGAAGCAGATAAACAAAATATTAAATTCTGTGATTACAACGCTAATTAGTGGATCGCAAAAAGTTCAGTCTATAGTCCATGCATATTGGTACATGTGTAATTCTAATGTGTATTCATGCATCTTGCTCATACGACACCGCAATCCTGGTCAACCTGGATGGAAGCAGGTCTGTATACACTAAGTGACTAAGTTTGAAAATAGACATCATGTGTGTGTGAGGATCAAATGCGGAAATTTCAGTGTCGTTATTTTCATTTCATCCGACTCCTGCGTTTAATAGTAGACTACTCTGACCTTAATTAAGATAAGAAGTTCACCATCACTTCTTTAAGATGCATATTACTTGCAAGCGTCAATTCTATTTTTACAACATACTGCCTCTGTTGCAGCAACTCATTAGTATAGATATAAGGTGAATGCACACGGCACAATTTTCTTTAGAAATGAAAAATAATAGTATTATGATATATTAATTAGGAAAGCGTACAGCAGAACTTTGAAAACATTGTTTGGTTATTTTGGAACCGCTCACTCTACCGTAACTGACATTACTATTCCACTCCACGGCAAGCCTGACTGCAATTCTGCAATGTCTGACTGGAATTTCTCCATTGCCCAATGAATTTGACGATTTAGCTTCGTGTTGCTATTCAATTGACCCATCGACCTTCTCGCATTACGATATTGGAAAGAGGATAGAAGAAGGTCAAAGAAATTCTCCGTGAAACATATCATTGAGTTCAGGTTGCAGCTAATAGGACGTCCACGAAGGCATGTTGTCTTGCAAAGTTGTGATGAGGTGGTTCATGAGTCGGACTGTTATAAATTTCATACACAAATACTGCTTCGATGCATTTTCTTGCTGGGATTTGTCACTATAAGTTGACCGTTAGCCATAAGCCAATACCCTAGTTGTTTGTTGAAGTTTAAGATGATTTGGCCCATTCGATGACAGACGATTGCGAAATGGCATTGTGCACTTGGCCAAAACTTGAAGCATATTGGACATAATCATTGGAAGATGCAAGTGCCTCTAACGATTATCTATGTTTTATGAATATTGAGATTTAAAATTTCGAAGTTATCAACTATTGAAAGTTAATATTAAGCCATTTCATTGGTCGCCACTGACGTTTTCTTCCTAAATTTGCGCACGCGCTTCTTATTGTTTTTAATTTGTAGATTATCACCCAGCATCAGTAAAACGACAATTCTGAAGTTATGATTTCAGTGGTCTTGGAAGTTGCAGAGTGTCAAACATAACAAATTCCCATTTGTTTATGTAGATCCATGCACTTCCGAATTCGGTACATTCAATAGCGTAATTATCCAACATTCATTTAAACTAAAAATCAGGGTTTTCATTTTTGGGATTAAGATTGTATTTTTAGGAAAGAATTCTCCCGCAACAGACAGAAATACGACATTCCTCGTAGCTCGGTAGCTTGACCAATATGCGCTTAAAGATAATGGGAACGTCATGACAGCCGATGTTATTGTTGCAGATGAATAAACAGTCTCTCCCACAGAATTACACTGTTTGACCATGTCACTTTGTTAGAAGTGCAAATGATTCAAAACGATGGCACATGCAGGAACTTACTAAGCGGGCAAAAAGAAATTTTGAATACCTTGCAGATATAGGAAAAATAGTCGTGTGTCGCTTGCGGATTGTTGTGGATTCCTTCAAAATGGTCCGATCGCCACGAGTCCTTCAGATTCGAAGAATTCAGATCATTGCGCAAAAGTTCTCTCGATGATGTTGGATACTCCGATCATAATTAAAAAAGTTAGCAGGCGCACGAAAAAACGTTCACAAACTTCTCTGTAGAACTTGACATTGTCTGTGCCTCTTTGCTGTGTGATCCGGTTGATAAAAGTCACTGAAACTTTGCACAATGTGGCGTGCTTGATGATAAATTGGCTGCTGATTGTTCGATTGCTATGGTATTGTCAACAGATTGTGCCATTTTATTAACGCTACATGTTACGATACTTCCTTTCTTGTCAAACAGAAGAAGAGACGGCCTGTCTGATTCTGTGTCTCTCCTTATCACAAAATGATGTTGTTGATGCTGTATGTTGACTTAGTGAATTAAATTTTCAAAAAGAGTGGACGGAAAGCTTGCGTGTCACAGTCTTGATTACAAAGACCGTGTGTCCGAGAAAATGCGCCCAAAGTCGTATGAGGGTTAAGTCAATGAACAGTATTTCTCGTTCGAATAGCGAGTATCTCTGCTCGGTTCCCGCGAGCTTAGGTGACACGAACATTACCGGCTTCTCATCATGTGAGACCGCTCCTCCGAGTCCTTGACCGATGGCGTCAACTTGAACTGCGACCGTTTTGGAAGTGGTTGAAATACTGTATTCGTTGACTGCCAATAATAGAAGTTTTTAATTCGTGAAAATCTTTCGTTAGTCTCTCGTTTCAACGGAGTCCTGAAGCGCAGAGCTCCCAAGAGAAAAAATTGTGCATGATAGTAAAGAATACGACATTTATAACAAGGGTATTTTCCAAAAGTTAGAGCCTCTTTTTTGCATAGAATATGCAAAGAACTTTATTTAACGATAAGGAAAAAGTAAGTGTACGAATACAAAAAAGTCAGAGAAAAATCAACCTGTTAAAAAATCCGCAGCTCTTAAAATTTTATTTAGAGTTTCTTAGAAAATCTTTTATTTCAAAAGCAATCTGCGGATATTCTAGGCATCGCATGAGTTTGTGATAAGGCATCATTAGACCACTTTGATTTCCTCTTTGTTTCGGAACGTTGTCCCAAATCACACGTGTGGCAAGTGAAAAGTTACCGTTGAATATTAGTGGGTTAAAAATTCTCTGTATAGAACGTTTGGAATGTTTCGGCTTAGAAAGAAAGGTATGACCATTAAACAAGATGTCAAACATCCTCTCGATGGAGATACATGCATAGAACTAAATTATCTTTACTCGATTAAGACATTTTCAGCACTCATAGTGACTTCGTTGCTTCGATCGCTGCTCTCTATCGGCAATGAAGTTACTCCTTGTCCTAAGAGTTCAATTTTGATCTTTGAATTATGAAATAATTTGATATTATTTAATCCATTTAATTACATTGCAAAATACAATTCGATTAATGGCAGAATTGCTTAATTCTACAGAAGACATCTCACCCTTTTATTACAGATCTTGAATATCAAAAGTTGAAAAACCAGTCGAGTTTTACGGCAGCAGAGAGGACATGTGGAACGTATGGTGGGAGAATGATATCTACTGACTCTTTAAGTGCATATATGATGTCTATGATCATCAACATCGGACGTCAGAATCAACTAAGTGCTGCCTCGGCATTTTACATCGGCTTATCTGATGTTGATGGCGATGGTATCTTTTCATCTACAAATGGATACACCTACGATGCGACGGCGTAAGTTGTGATATTACTTTGACTACTCTGTACCCGAGCGATTTTCAACTTTGAATCCCCATGGGGAAATCCTGGGCATCTCTGATTTTAGCGTTCCAATAATTCAATCGACAAGTGTGAGAACGCGTTCTCATAATATTTCACAATGAATTTGCGCGTACTCTTTCTAATAATGGTGGCAACCATGATGTTTCCTTTTATAGTATATATATATATATATATATATATATATATATATATATATATATATATATATATATATATATATATATATATACATTGTATAGTAAAATAAGATGAGAACTCAAAGAAAAACTCCAGATTTGCAAGCACAAGCGCTTTCTTATCTTCAGGTGCTTCGCTGAACAAGGAACAATATCAATTAAGCCTTAGAGGCAGGGATATATCAATTTACGATATTCAAATTTTAACACATGTATCAAAGGAAATAGAAGGAATAGAAATCAATGCATATGTACATGTAAGTGGTTATCAAAGTTTCATAGTTTGGAGACGGTATACATACATGCATGTATATATCAAATGATAAGGAGGATCATGGTAAACTAATCACAGGTTATTCAATGTGGGGTGAAATTTATCTATGAAAAATCGTTCTTTACAACGTCGAAGTATGCATGTTGTCATCACACCTTACTTTGTAGAATGGAAAGATTTTAAATTTTCTTTTTCCACACGTATCAATATGTCCACTAACGCGTATTTTCCTGTATTGCGGTGGACAAATTTGTTCTTTATGAATTCGAGTACGTTCGCGTAGTGTGTTGCCTGTTTCTCCAATGTAAAATTGATTGCATCCCATGCAGGTAAGTACATATATCACATTTTGTGTTGAGCATGTCATTGAGGTTTGTATTTTAAAAATAGTTCCATTGAAATTATATTCACAGCCTTCAAGCAAAACTTCGCATGTTCCACACCGGGAATCCTTACATCTTTTAACCATGGGAATTTCTTGGCGTGTGATAAATTTTGAAGGACATTAAATATGTTTGAGATTTTTTGATTGTCTACGGCTATTAATGAATTTGTTGTCGCTGAAAATGTCATTAGTTTTTTCATCATTTTGCAGAATTGAGTTGGTATGTGATAGGACAGGTAAGACATTCGTGTTTCTCGGGTTATATGTATGTAAAAACGGAATTATAGAATCACTGTCACTTTTCGTTTTGTGTTTGGCCTGCAAAAGTAATGAACGATTTAATTTTAAGGCATTGGAAATTCCATCATTAATTAGTGAAACTGGATAGCCTTGCTTTGATAGAATGATTTTCAATTCTTCCAGTCGATTTAGTCTCGTCGATAAATCAAATTTGTCACCTGCAATACAGGAAAATACGCGTTAGTGGACATATTGATACGTGTGGAAAAAGAAAATTTAAAATCTTTCCATTCTACAAAGTAAGGTGTGATGACAACATGCATACTTCGACGTTGTAAAGAACGATTTTTCATAGATAAATTTCACCCCACATTGAATAACCTGTGATTAGTTTACCATGATCCTCCTTATCATTTGATATATACACGCATGTATGTATACCGTCTCCAAACTATGAAACTTTGGTAACCACTTACATGTACATATACATTGATTTCTATTCCTTCTATTTCCTTTGATACATGTGTTAAAATTTGAATATCGTAAATTGATATATCCCTGCCTCTAAGGCTTAATTGATATTGTTCCTTGTTCAGCGAAGCACCTGAAGATAAGAAAGCGCTTGTGCTTGCAAATCTGGAGTTTTTCTTTGAGTTCTCATCTTATTTTACTATATTTTACCGATTACTGAGTTCACTTTTTTCTAATTATATATATATATATATATATATTATTTTACATTATTATTATATATGATCACATATTGAATAATATCATACATTATTAATATTATATATACATATAAAACCAAAAAAGCACTCAAGGAAAAGTCAGAAGCACCAAAATTCCTGACCGGTTTCATCCTGATCTAAGCAGGCTAGTGTGGGTAGCCTGCTTAGATCAGGACGAAACCGGTCGGGAATTTTGGTACTTCTGACTTTTCCTTGAGTGCTTTTTTGGTTTTTATATTATTTACCATTTTGATTTATTTTATTATTTATATATATATATATATATATATATATATATAAAATGATAAAGTCCAAAGGGAAATGATAATACAAAATTATATCCAGCAAGAAAATCAAAAGCAAAAGTTTGCTATTGTCGATCGATATCGGCCGCTACGGCGGCTTTTCAAGAAGGCAAACTGACATATTGAACAAAATTTACATAAAAATGTCGATATCAAAATCATTTAAATAAAAGACATTAAGAAGCATTTAGGGACGGATGGAAAGCACGAATAAACATAGCTTCTTTAAATTCTCTGTCCAAGCAATTTGCACTAAGAGGCAACTGATAAAAGGGCATGGCTTTGAAGCTGCTCCCACAAATAGATACATGTATATGGCGGCTTACCTTGAGAGAAGTGTATATCACATTATGGATTTGTTGTCTGTGAACTGAAGATTGTCCAATATATAACTGCTTACAGCTATCGCAAATTAACTTATGATATTAGACGAATGACAGTCCAAATTGCATCGCAAATGAAGGATCTTATCATTATATTTGTTTGGAACTCAACCTGACTGCCCTCTACGATCACTTCGCAGCCCTTACATCGAGGTTGTCCACAACGAGTTGCTCCGTGAATTGTTCTCCGGTTATTATTTGAGAGTAAAACTTGCAATGATCTGGTTTGCTTATATGATTTAATGAAGCTACAATCACGAAAAGATTCTAAAAGGTGCAACGCATTTGAGACCGGGCGCATAACCTTGGTGTAAATATCAGGATTACTTTTATTGTATTCATGTATAAATGGGAATATAATTTTCTGTTCTTGTTCAGTGTTTAATTGAGAGTTTCAAAGTTAGCCTTCACAATTGCATCGTTTATTAATTGCATTGGGTAGTTCAATGTTTTTAATCTTTCCCGTAATTCTGAAAAGCGGTGTTCTCTCATGCGTTCATCAGAAACAATTAGTCGTATTCTTCGAGGCAAATTATAAGGGATATTTCTCAGGACGTGTCGAGGATGGGCAGAGTTGAATGTGACATAATTCATTGTATCTGTCTGCTTACGATATAGGTCAGAACTAATTTTTCCATTCATTTTATTTACATGGATCATAACGTCCAGAAAATGCAAAGATTCGTTGTCAGTCTCTCTTGTAAATTTGATCGCTGGATACAAGTTATTAATTATATTATGAAATGATTCAATACTCCCATAACTATTTTCCCAAATAATCCAACAGCCATCTAGATACCTCTTCCAGTTGCTTATTATGTGTTCACTTGAAAGGGGAATACTTCTCTAACACTTCTGTACATGGCATCTTCAAGGTAGATAATCTTCGTGCCCATCGCCGTTCCAGAAATTTGCATGTAATAAGCGTCCTCAAATGTACATGTAAATACGTTTTTCTCCAGAACCAAGCGGATACCTTCCATGATAAACGACTTCTGAAATCTAGGGGCACGTTTTTCACTACACTTAGCGGCGGCCGAAATCGATCGGCAATAGTAAACTTTTGCTTTTGATTTTCTTGTGGGATATAATTTTGTATTGTCATTCAATCAAGTTTTTCACAAATGGCGCCCATGAGGGGATCATGATCAAGGACAGAAGAAAGCAATTTGACAGACGATCTTACCAGGTTAGAGGAGAAAATGGATGGATTATCTAGTAAGTTTGAATCTTTGACAAATTTGCTACGTATATCAATAATTTTTTATTAACACCTTTAAGTCTGAATGGATTGCGGAGGTACATTGTAAATCGCTGGATTCGAAAATTACATACAAACATATACCAAAATGACATACAATTTGAAACTAACATCTGATACGAGATTCTCGCATGTTTACAGAGATCTGGTATGTTTTTCATACCAAATCTCATTTACCTTCGTATGTGATTGGCATGTAGCGATACGAACTATCCTATCTGTGATTGGATGTTTTACACTGAAATACGAATTGTTGGTATGTTTTATGTACGAGGCCCGATGCAAATTCATCCTTATTCGTATGTCTCTGGTATGTATCTGGTATGTGCAGCTTCAAGTCACATAGCAAAAAAAATGTGCATTACATACTACCGCAAATAACTTTTTTCAGTAGTACAAGTCGTGAATATTTTTTGTTTGATAGAGTGATATTTAACTAAATTAGATTTGTTGTGAATTTTATGCTCCACGAAATTGTCGTCGTTGCTATTTGTCCAGCAACATTAACAGGACGTTTACCTACCTCTACTTTACAAGCCAAGTTGATAAACGTCAATTCATTCAAACGATATCTGTCGAGCAATCATGTTGACTTATATATCTCAAACATAACTATTTTTGCGTTTAATGAATTATAATGTGATTTTGCTTCGGATTGATAATATACCTTATTTCAAAATTACATGATGCATAATTGTTGATGGTTGAATACTTATTGACTATTCATGAATTGCCTTAGACTTACGTGTATCAAAATCCAATTCAGTATTAAAAGTATCGCTCTTGAATGTCATTATCTAACTACTTACAGAACAGTAGTAACATTAGTGTGATCTTTATTGACAAAAGTCCTTAAATCAACATACTTTGGACATGATTTATGCTTTCTTTCAACATTGTGCTGGTATGGCTTTAGTATGTAAAGCATACCACATTTGAAAAAACATACGAAAAGCATACAAATATATACCAAGAGAATACAGAAATATACCAAAAAAATATTTTGGTATGCTTCCTTCGTATGTGATTGGTATTGAGCGATTTACAGTGTACAGTCCTTGAAAGATGAAGTGAATGCCGGCTTAAAGGGTGTCACAGCACATTCACAAAGTAATAGATATCAAAATTTCTATCATGATTTTCATGTTAAAGTCTATTACCTATTGGGTTTTTGATTATACGGAGTATTATATGTCATATATCTGTTATTAGACCTGATGCTTTGTTTTGAATTAGTCTTATCTTTAATATTGCTGTCCAAAGGCATCATATGCTTATCCGAAGAAAAGAATTTTGACTTTTCTTCCCATATATTATGACCATAGAGTAGGTACATTAGTTAGAGTGGTAACTTCGCATTTATTCAATCCCCAATGTGTATACACTTTCGATTTTATTAAATGAACTCAAGGGAGATACAATTGGTTTTAACCAAATGTGAGATATGCAAGTTTTTGCAGTTTTGCAGAAATGACAACGGAATTGACTGATCATGATAGCATAAAGCAGAAGGCAATGATACTATTTTACAGATCGTCCGTGTCATGACAGCCTTGGTGAGGTAATGCTTGCTTAATTAGCAACTCGATGACCTGCTATTGCTTTCACGCTCAATCTCAAGAGTATTTTCTTGAGCGTGATCATATCATAGGAAACCTGCTACTGGCAGAGCAAAATCACGATCAAAGACAATGATTTCAATTAATTTTGAAGGATGTAAATGGGTCCTCATCACTATTCAGATTCAATAAATGAAACATAAATTTAGTGAATCATAAAGTCATGCCGGTGTAAATTGAATTGAAAACTTAAATTTTAGCCAAGAAAGCAAGAATAATATCGCGATTTTTTCATGAAGACTTCCATTATAATACGGATCATGAAATTCCTTTGATGATCAGCTTCATTTCCGCTTAGTTAGGATGCTTATTAGCAAATATTCATTCCTTTTGATATCCAACTTCTTTCATACTACTTATAATGGAGTGTCATCTCGGTAGTATATAAATTGGTAAAATTTTGACTTTTTTGAAACTGCTCAAATAATTTTTTGGACAATGGGAACGTAATCTCCGCAAAAAACTGAATCTTTTCATTTAAAAATCTTCGCTGTATACACACACTTTTTTGAGTCGACACTCTACCTATATATTCCTACTCTATGATTATCACTATTCATTTCTTATCATGAAATAGTAATCTAAATAGTCATAATTGATCACAAATATTGTGTGTCATGACAAACGGTCCACTTTTGACTTCCGATCTATTATTTGTAGCATAAAGCTGATAGTATAACACATCAATTTATTGTGATCACCGTGACTTGTGCTAAGACATCTCAACAAGATCGCAAAGTGATGCAATCTGATATATTTTCTCTTAATATTTTTATAGCAAATATTTTTGCGTCATCTGTTCCTGCTAATGCATAGAAATCGCTTCAAGTTTCTTTGAGAATCGTGAACCTATTTCTTTATATCATTGAATGATATTCCTAGAGAGAATCAACAACTGATGAAATAAATGATATATTGTTTGTGTTAATTTCATTATTTGATCTCTATTCATTAGATATCAGTGCTGCGTGTTAGCAGTGCACTGAAGCTCCGCGTCCTCCGTAATTTTAGCAACTTCGTCAGTGCATTGATTTTTGTGACTCTTCGATGTGACTTCAGCAACTCGGAAAGGTGATTATTTGCAAAAATGTGCGCTCTTCACATGAGCTTCGTCAAGGTCTCTTCGAAATTTTTAGTCGGTCAGAGCTCGCCTATTTTCGAAAACCTGCAATTCTAACTCTGAAAACGAAAGAGGAAATTGTAATCGCTTGTAATTTGTGATTCAGCTTTATCTAAAATATTTAGATAAGACATAATTTCTGAATTCTGTTGAATTACTGTATGGCGTTTCATCGATGCTGCCTGAAATAACGTATATATAGAATAAATACTCTGTATGTAGAATATTGTATGCACTTAAGTAAAAACTCTATTCTTTCTGAAATTCTTCTCTAAACTTTCTACCGCTAGCTTAGTTATTATCATGCAATCTTGCTCAACTATCGGTTATCATCAAATTTAAAATCTTTAGAGAAATTCCTCCAAAAAGTGGGAAATTCATTAACACAGCTAGTTAATTGCATGTTATTGAATGATATTCCCAGAGAGAATAAACAATTGATGATATCAATGCTACAGTGGTGGCCATTAATTTAAGACCACTTATCGATTTCTGTTGCTGCTCTATACTTTTGTTTTTTAAGTCATTGAAGCTTTAGTGACAAGATGAGTCACTCATCATTCTTCTCATAGTTAGCTACACGTCACAACCTTGTTTAGGGACGCCCACTGTCCAGGTTGAAAGACATTCCAAAGGATAAATACAAATTCTCACCGATGAGCTGTCACAGTCCGAGAATGGGCAAAGCAAAGAGCATCAAGCCAACTGTGAGAGCGCAGATAGTCGCCTATCATGGAAATGGTTGTAGTGAACGTTATATTGCGAACACATTCAATGTATCAAAGACTGCTGTACATCAAGCCATTGTGAAGTATCGCGAAGTGAAATCCTTTAGTGACCGTCCACGATTAGGTGCACCGAAGAAAATAACAGCGAGGGATAGCCGCCTTATCCGCCGAGAAGTCCAAAATCAACAATGTATTTCAAGCAATTCTGTTTCCAAAGTGTTAGCTGATCATGGAACTGTACGTACTGTATTATCTCCCAGATCTGTTCGTAGACATTTGACTCATATAAATCTTCTCTCGTACAGATCCGCGAGAAAACCATTACTAACCGCAAGAATGAAGAAATCTCGAGTCGCATGGGCACGACGCTATAAGAATTGGACGATGGATCAATGGAGCAAAGTTCTTTGGTCCGACGAGTGAACGTTCCAGTTGATCAAACGGTCTGGTCCTGTTCGACGACCTAGCGGAGAGCGCTACAATCCTCGATTTGAGACTCCAACAGTAAAGCATCCTCCTGCGATAATGTTGTGGGGATGCTTCAGTGCTCAAGGTCGTGGAGGTCTCACGTTTATGGCAAGAAACGAAAGGATGAATCAATCCAAGTACGTAGAAGTATTGCAGGAGAAGCTGATAACATTCATGAATTGTCACAACTGCGAAATGTTTCAGCATGACTCTGCTCCATGCCATAAAGCGGCATCATTGACAACATGGCTTTCTACCAACAACATCAAGGTACCAACAACATTGGCCTGGTAACTCACCAGACCTGAATCCAATCGAGAACCTCTGGCAATCCGTCAAACTCAGAGTGTCGAAGAAATCTCCTTCCACATTGGGTGATCTTCAAAATGCTATTTGAGAAGCATCCGACATTTGAATATCATCCGACATGTGTCAAAACTTGGTGACATCAATGCCCAGAAGAATTGTCGCGTTGTTGTTGTTGTTGTGTGTTGTTGGAATAGCTGAGTGGGTATCCCTTTTGGCTTGCTGTCTGACACTTGTTGGTTCGAGTCCTGCTTCTGAAAGTTTTGCGGTCAATATTTTTCTATCAAATTATAGTGCAAAGTCAACGTCAAACAAGATCTAATTCTGCCACGAATGGATCTCCCCGTGTGGTTTCTCTTGCAAAAATTCGCTCAATTTTTGAAGAATCTGGTGGAGAAACCATTTTATCGATACAGGCTGTGAAGGCAGAGCTGGAACTTTTACGAAGCGAATTTCGATCTCTCAACTCTTGTTCACTTGTTTGTTTTTTGTGGAGATTTTAACGATTTCGATGCGAAATCTTTCAGTCAAATTTTCAATGCGAGAATAAAGTCATAGCGCCAACTCGTGGTAATTCATTTCTCGATCAGATCTGGGTATCAGACATTTTGAAAGGACAGTATCCAAATGCAGCCGAAATAGGTCCACCACTATCAACTTCTGATCATAGCTGTGTTGTACTATATCCAATCATGTCATCGAAAGATAGATCAATTGTCAAAAAGCGGACAACAGTTTTTGACTTCAGAAGGAATCATATCGACAATTTCCTTTATTATCTGGCGTCTTGTAACTTTAATGATGATGCTGATTGTGTAAACGAGAAATGTAAAAATTTCTACCAATTATTCTACTCTGCATTGAGCGTAATTCCCCAACGTGTCATCATATTATACGAACACGATAAGCCGTGGCTTACTCCTGTACTTAAGAAGATGATCGATGATAGATGGTTGGCATATCGTTTGAGGAACTGGCCGGTTTTTAACCACTTAAAGAACAAAGCGAGAACTGAGATATTTAAAGCAAAACAATTATGGAGCGATCGCACTATTCATAAATCAAATAATGTGTGGAATGTTGTACGTGAGATACTAGGAAAGAAGTCTCAAAATATTTTTTCAAGTGATGATCTTCATTTGAATCGTTTTCTGCTGGAATTAAGTGAATGTTTTTCTTTTAGTTTCAATAGTGCCCTTGATGCTGACTTATTTCAGATAAATGACGAACCATGGGATTTTGAAATACTCCCCTCAGATGTACACCGTTTACTGACTAAGTTGAAGCTGAAGCAAGCAGCTGGTTATGACGGTCTCCCTGCTCGACCCTTACATGAAAGTGCCGATATAGTTTGCGAGCCATTTGCCAACATTTTTCAAGCTTCAATTGATTCCAGAAAGTTTCCTGAGTATTGGAAAAATGCGTTGATAAGTCCTTTACCGAAAAAATCAAATCCAAGTGTTGGTGATTACCGGCAAATATCCCAATCATCCCCGGCTTACCGATCATCCACTCCAAAACCGTGTTCCAGAAATTTTACCTCGCTCTGGTCATTATTCGATGCCGTTAAGTTCCACATCCAGACGCTGAAACTCTTTCTTTCCATATAGTCCGGGAGCTAGCGTGAAGTTGTGCAGGGAACGAGGTAGTACATAAAACTTTCACATAGCATAGTACACCTCTACCCTACTGCAAAACTTCGCGTCTGCCGGATCAGATGATTTGCTTTTGAACAGACACTTTTCGTTAAAGTATATCAACAATTTTCCTGAAATTTCTATGTTAAAATTTGCAGTTACACCATCGAAAAGTGTCTGCTTGCACACTTTACTTCATCCTCTGTCACTGAATGATAACTCATTTGAAAGATCATGATCTGTATATGATTTCTATAATAACCAGTTCAACAAAATACCAATTTGTGTAACTTTTATGAGCAAAAATTCGAAAAAATGGAGTCAACACCTTAAATGTCACAATTTTACCATTGGAAATACATAATAGGATTTTGTTATCATCTCTATTTCTGAAAAGCAAATCATCTGATCCGGCAGACGCAAAGTTTTGCAGTAGGGTAGAGGTGTACTATGCTATGTGAAAGTTTTATGTACTACCTCGTTCCCTACATAACTTCACGCTAGCTCCCGGACTAATACACTTGCCTCTTGTCAAACAGTAAAATTTCTTCTTCTAATTAATTCGTTGATCTAAGCAGGACCCATCTCACTGTCTCCCATCGCGATGTAGTTTCTGTATTTCTGTTACTCAGAATTTGAATTTGTATAGCATGACTTCTGTACTTTGTGATTTTCATTTTCACTTGAATAAAAGTCTTCGTATTAGTAGTATTGAGTCAATACATTTGCATATATTCTGAAGGACATTATTCGTTTGTGACAACTCCACGGGTATGTTGACACGCTGGGTTTGAGAATTAAAATTATTTTTCCTTTGCAGTACTTTTGCAGGTATTGCTACTTCGTTTTCACCAACTACACCAGGAAATTGTGTCTTAGTTCGGATGGCAGGTGTCGGAATGAATTTTTTTGAGGATTCATGCACAAGACGAGCCGATGTGATATGCTCAATACCACATGAGGCAGATGAAAATATGCGTAAGTCTGATCTCAAATTTGATCTTATATTGCCCTCTTCCCTAGAACCTACATTTATCAATATTACCTCATAAAATATTATTATATAAGTTTCATTTCAGAGAATGAAGGACCAGTCACATATATTAGCAGGATGAGAGAAGTCAAAAAAAGTAGCTAAAGTAGTAAAAATATTTTTTAAAAAAATATATAAAAAGTCAAAAATTCCAGCTACTGCCAAAAGAAAACTTCACTCGATTCGCTGATGCATACCTCAAAGTCCATGCTTCTCAGTCTTCTTACTTTTCCCTTGTATCTTCTGACATTTCCTTACTTCTACTATCGATTTTAGTAGTAGTAGTATTTGCTTTATGTATTTTCTCTTACCACTATGTGTTTTATTATGGCCTGCTGTGCTATGTTCCGGGTTGAATGTAAGACCATGTGATGACTGGAGCTGATCCAGTCTTTCTTCATTCACTTGCCTGACGATGGTCGCCTATAGCGACTGAAAGGCCTCACACGCATTGCGAAAATAAAGAAGAGCGTAAAAGAAGTACTTCTCTCATCTTGCAAATAAATATAAGTTTCATGTATAATAGCTTGGTATCTGATTTTTGTGACTTATTGCTTCTGATTCTTATGTGTTCCTCAACCTTTACTTACCACAGACTAAGCGCTCACCCCAAGACTTCTTCAAATAAAGTGGATGTATCATGCACAATGGCGTCTATTCATTTTCGCTGAAATGCAAATGCAAATTTTTGTCTCCAATTCAGAAAACCAAGAAAATCATATTCATCTTTAAAATAAAATGAATAAATATAAATAGTAGAGCTACATAAAATCATCTTTATGAAGTTCATGCAATAATAGCACCATGCAATACAGAAGCACGTCAACTGAGCGAGCCCATTGGAATAACGCATTTTTTAGGCAACCGTGAAAAATCGATAAACACAGTGCGTCACCCTAGTGGTGGATAGCTGATACCATAGAGTATCAAGTATGTTAGGTAGAGTGGCAACTTCGCATTTATTAAATCCCCAAAGTGAATACACTTTCGATTTTATTAAATGAACTCAGGGGAGATGCAGATGGAATTGTCACCAAATGTGAGTTATACAAATTTTTGCAGTTTTGAAGAAATTACAAAGGAATTAAATGATCATGATTGTAATGCAGAAGGAATGATGGTATCTCACAGATTCTCATGACTGCCTTAGAGATTCAATTTTTGTTAAATTAGCAATTCGATGGGATCCTATTACTTTCATGCTCAAACTCAAGAGTATTTTCTTAAGCGTGATCACATCACAGACAACCTGCCACAGCAAAATAACAGAGTCAAAGGCAATGATTTCAATTAACTTCTTAATTCTAAATGGGTCCACATCACTATTCAGATTCTAGAAATGAAACATGAATTTAGTTAATCATAAAATCATGCCGGTGAAAATTGAATGAAAAACTTGAAATTTCAGTCAAGAAAGCAAAATCAGATCTCGACTTTTTCATGAAGACTTCCATTATAATACGGATCATGAAATTCCCTTGATAATCAGCTTGATTTCCGTTTAGTTAGGATGCTTATTAACAAATGTTAATTCCTTTTGCTATGTTTCCAACATGTTTCATGCTACTTATACAGGAGAGTCATCTCGCTAGTATAAAAATTGGCAAATTTGACTATTTTCAAAAGTGCTTAAATATTTTTTGGACCACGGGGACGTAATGTCCACAAGAAACTGAGTATTTTCATATAAAAATTTTCACTGTATACAGATGCTTTTTGAGTCGACACTCTACCTATATATCCGTACTCTATGCCTGATGCTGATCAAATCGTACGCTCGCAATTTGCAGTATAGCAACGCTATCATTGACACGTATCGTTGTCAGCGTAGCCTCATATCGTAGACATGATCTGTAGATGCTTTCTATGCTAATCATATTAAAGAAATACTTCTTCGACTCTGAGACGGCGTCATCGCATTAGTAGATCAACTTAAAAACAGTGGAAGACGTTTTATACCAAAAGCGATCTATATTTTACATTAACTTGGCTAATTTTAGTCCGCGAACCGGGGTAGAAATAAACAGCTAATACTCAGAGAAGGCCAACAAAAAGCTTGGAATAGTTATGGAAGGAGACCTTCTAGTTATTTATCATTCCGATGTGAGACAAAAACCGAGGCAGGGCATAGCATCCCCCCGAGACAAGTAGGGCTAAGATGCTTTCGCATGAAAATTGATCAAGACACTTCGCTTTTCAGAATCATTTGCCATAAATTTCGATCAAGAGCTCAAATAATTCAATGTTTTGACAAACGTGAAATTTTTGTTTCAAATCGCTGTCTTATGATATTCCGCAGAAGCAATGGCGACCGTGTTGGCCATAGAGTAGGGATATATAGGTAGAGTGTCGACTCAAAAAAGTATCTGTGCACAGTGAAAAGATTTATATGAAAAGATTCAGTTTTTTGTCGAGATTGCGTTCCCGTGGTCCAAAAAATTGTTTGAGCACTTTTGAAAAATGTCAAAATTTGCCAATTTATATACTACCGAGATGACTCTTTTTTATAAGTTGTATGAAACAAGTTGGACATCAAAAGGAATGAACATTTGCTAATAATCATCCCAGCTAGGCGGAAATCAAGCTGATTATCAATGGAATTTCATGATCCGTTTTATAATGAAAGTCTTCATGAAAAAGTCGCGATATTATTCGTGCCTTCTTGGCTGAAATTTCAAGTTTTTAATTCAATTTTCACCAGCATGATTTTATGATTCTCTAAATTCATGTTTCATTTATTGAATCTGAATAGTGATGTGGACCCATTCACATCTTTCAAAGTTGATTGAATTCATTGTCCTTGATTCTGTTATTTGCTCTACCAGTGGCACATTGCCTACGATATGATCTCGTTTAAGAAGATTCTCTTGAGATTCATCATAAAAGCAATAGCAGGTCATCGAGTTGCTAATTTAACAATCATTTCCTCTCCAAGGCTGTCATGACACGGACGATCTGTAAAATAATATCATTGCCTTTTGCATTACTATCATGATCAGTCAATTTCTTTGTAATTTCTTCAAAACTGCAAAAATGTGCATATCCTACATTTGGAAGCAATTCCGATTGTATCCCCCACGAGTTCATTCAATAAAATCGAAAGTGTATACACATTGGGGATTTAATAAATGCGGAGTCACCACTCTACCTAATATCCTTACTCGATAGTGTTGGCAAAAGCAGATGCCATAAGAATTTGCATAAGCCAGTAGCAATGCTCTGTAATTTCCGGACGGTCAAGGAATTGGAGCATCGAAATCATAGAGGGGCTTCATGCTACCCACAGCAGTTGAATGCTGAAAATCGCACCACAAATTCAAAATTATCCTCATTAGGTCAATGTTTTTGGAGGCTCTTGTTGACTAATTTGTTGCATTTTGTCAGAAATTGGCCATTAGTCACATATATTAACCCTTCTACTGCGCTGCTAAAAAAATCACACATTCTGCGCACATAGAGACAAAATGTCTCGGGTATGTTTATTGGAAAAAATGAGTACATGAAAGGCCATCTTGGCTAGATAAGTGTAAATATAACACGACACATTACCGAGCGGCATGAATGATAAAGGATTACTCCGGTAAGTCGTGTGAAACTCAAATAGATCCTTTGTTTGAATGGTCATTGCAAACAAATTTGTGACACATCACACAAAATCCGCGAACTTGATTTCGTTTCTCGCACATATGGCATCGTCCTCGTTCAGGTCGATCTCCACGCGCGGCAGGTACCTCGTCATTTGCCTGGGGAGACTTCACGCCACATAAGTCCATCGCAATTCTCACGGAAGAGTGAAGTTTCACCTCCACGGAACGTCGCCAGATGTGAGGCTTCATGAGGGCTTCTGCCAGATCTTTGAGAAAAAGTCGACGTTTAGCAAGATTTCTCCGGTTCCAATCGGGATTGTTCGTCATCCATACCACAAAACTGTTCCAACATGCCACATTCAACATGTTCGTGAAAAGTTTTGTCGGGTATTTGCGTGTTTGACGATTGCAGCTGTAGGTGTTGGTAGTCATATCTATGGTATCCACAGCACCTTTCTTTGAATTGTAATCCAAGATCAATTTTGGTTTCCGCTCCTCTCCATCGGAAATGATAGCGTCGTGGTGAAGTGAGGAAAGTAAAATAACTGCTTTCCTCTTCTTTGGCACGTAAGAGCACAGTGTAAGCTTTTCAGTGAAGCCAAATGTCGAGGAATGAACTTCTCGCTGAAAGGTTCCTTGGAAACTTGGTGGAATCTCCGGCTTGTTACTGCGCAAAGTTCCCATCAAGGTGAGTCTCTTTTCCAATAAATTGTTCGCAAGAGGTACACTCGTAAAAAAATTGTCGGTCGTTATATTTCGCCCTGACTGATAGATAGGGCGGCATAAGTCCATTACAACTCGGCTAGCTTGGCCAACTTCTGGCAGATTTCCTTCTTTTCCGAGATAAATTTGGGCATTGTAAAAGTAACAGGTGTCCGAATCCGCCAGAACCCAAATCTTTATGCCGTACCGGTTTGGCTTTGATGGCATATAAACGCGGAAGGGGCAACGGCCGCGAAATCCGACAAGCATTTCATCAATGGTCCCATTCGGACCAAGAGAATAACACATTCTGCATCTGCTGAGGAACATTTCCCATATTTCACGAAATGCACTTAGTTTGTCCCGTTGCCGTCGATCCTCCCGAGTATTTTTGTCGTCAAAACGCAAAAACTTCAAAATAACTTTGAACCTGTTGAGAGACATTGTGGCGCGTAGTTTTGGACGACCATCGTCTTCTGACCAGAGCTCTTCATAGCTTTCGTTTCCAGATTTGTGGATTCCAATATAAATTAGACAACCAATGAAAGCCTTGAATTCTTCGATGTCTAAGTCCCTCCATCTTCTTGCATACCAACTGTCCTCATCAGAATCTTCAATAAACTGATTAGCATGTCTATTCGTGTAATCTATCACCTTGTTGAGCAATTCATCTTGAACGAAAAGCTGGAAAGTTTCTCTAATGGAGTCGACTCGCGTAATTGACGTCGGACCACCCGCTGTGCGAAGCACGTTTTCTCGACGAAAGCGTCCACGTTGACTTGGAGGATCGCGATTCCATAAGAAACCATTCCTTCCTCGAAGACGCCCTTGTCGTGATAAAGCCTCCTCGGCATCGTCTCCATCGTCGTCGCTCTCAGTGTCTTCTTCATTACTGGATTCCTCTGTGGCGTGTTCTACCTGATCTTCTTCATCGCTACTCTCATCCATTTCTTCTTCTCTCTCTTCTTGAATCAGATGTTCTACCAGTTGAAATACTGTGGGTGCAGCTTGTCTTCGGGGTCTTGATGATGAAGCCATTGCAACTACAATGCTCGCGCTAGCAACAGAAAATGACACGACGCAAGACACAAGGCTGTGCGCTAAATTGTCGCCTGCGTGAGTTACATTCCTGCAGTGTGATGTGATTGACTGTCCATGTCTTTGTTCAAGCGTGCGCACAGCGAATCAGAGTGCACTTAGCGAATTTTTCTTTTGTCAGCTTGTGACCAACATTTAGAAAGGAAAAGTCACCAAAAATGAAATAATTTGAGAAAGTTTTTAAAAAGTTATGAACAAAATATGAAAACCCGAGACATTTTGTCTCTATGTGCGCAGTAGAAGGGTTAATGAATGAATGCTTCTGTCAAGGACAATCGTCTAAAATTACTGTTTATGATAATGCAGAAAATGCTGCACAGTAGGCCTAATCACAATACTTGCACTACAAGTTGGCCAATTTCATACTATTTTTACACTAGTGTGACTGATTTGAGTGATTTTGCCAAAATTTTATTGAATTTTGTCCTGTTTTGTTTATTTTTTACAAATTCCTCCTTTCCCATCGTTTTAGCCTAGACAGTGATGATGATACCTTGTTACCTTGTACCGTGGAGTCGCCTACGACCTTTGGCGACCACCATGGTTCGTCTCCTCTACTCTGTCCTTTCTTGAGCGGTTTCCCCATGTTTCTACCATTCCTTTACGTTATCGATCCAACTTGTTCGCTGTCTGCGCGTCTTCGCTTGCCATTCACAAATTCCAACATAATGTCTTTCTCCATTCTATTCGTTCGTGCTATGTGGCCAAAGTAACTCAAGGTTGCCTTTACGACTCTTGACTCGAATGGCCATTCGTTTGTCTTCTTTTCAATCCACGATATCCCGAGCACTCTCCTCCAGTTCAAATGCATCCATTTTCTTGCGCTAATGTTTCATCCTGACCCACGTCTCGGCTCCGTATAAAGCGATGGGGAATACTAGCGTCTTTGCCAGCTTCACTTTCGTCTCAAGTGTAATCCCTCTGTCTTTCCATACAGTGAGGCTTCCCATAGCCGGTTTGCCGAGTTCAATTCTTCTTCGAATTTCTTTCTCGCTGACTCCGTCTTTGTGGATTAACGCATCAAGGAAGAGGAAACTGGCCTCTACCTCCATGTTATCTCCATTGACTTATATTTTTTCAGTAGTTGCAATCGTTAGAATCTTCGTCTTTCTCACGTTCAGATGCAGCCCATCGTTTTCACTAATTGCTCCTGCCCTTTGAATGAGTTCGTTAGCTCTTTGTCTTATTTTGCCATGAGAGAGGTGTCGTCAGCATATCTAAGGTTTCAAATCTTCTGTCCTCCAATTATGATGCCTCTACTCCAATCCGGAAGTGCCTCCTTCATGATCTTTTAGGCACAGGTATTGAATAATAAGGGAGATAGAATACAGCCTTGTCTCACTCCTTTTGCGACGTCCACTAAGTGCGTGGTCCACGTAGTCAAACGCTTTTTGGTAATCAATGAAGCTTACGCATACGTCCTGTTGACAATCTCTTGTATTTCCATCATTTATCTGAGGTAGTCAACATGGTTTCTCGTCCCTCTGCCTCTTCGAAAACCTGCTTGCTCTTCAGGCAGTTGTGGTAATAGGAATGCTTCTAGTCTTTTCTGTAAGATCCTCAGGAGGACTTTGCTAGCATGTGAAATAAGGGCTATTGGTCGATAACTACCGCATTCGTTTCGGCAGCCTTTCTTGATTATTGGCACAAAGATGGATTTTTCCAATCCGCATACCATTCTTTCGCTGTCCATATTGCATTACATGGGGTGTATGATTCTTGGATGTTTCTTCTCCTCCCGCTTGTAAGAGTTCTATGGGAATTTCATCGCATCCGGGAGATTTCCGTTTGCCTACATGTTTGAGGGCATCTTTCACCTACGTTTCGATGATGTTTGGTTCATCGACATAAAGTGTCACTTCAAAGGTTGTTTCTATCGTAGGGTCTCTTTTATAGAGGTTTTTCCGCGTAGTCCCTCCATCTTTGTTTGACTTCTCTTTCTTAAGTTATCGTCTTCCTAGTTGCCGTTTTAACTGCCACGTATCTTGCCTGGAACGTTCCCGTGATGTTTATATTTTCGTTGAAGAGGTCTCTGGTCGTGCTTGCTTTGGGTATATATTTGTATGCAATTTCTTTTACTGCATCGTTTGTGTCTATCCATACATGATCAACGTTTTTGCCAAGTGTGCTCAGGAATTGGAATCTATTTTTCAGTTCCGAAACATAACTGTCATCTATTCCGTTCAAATCATATTTCTATTGTGGCTTGATGAAAAAGTAACCTTCTGCGGATATTAAATTGATTTATTACGATAACCGGCTTTGTCAAGGTTACAATAAGTAAATCAGAGAGTGGTATAAGGTGGGCCTATTTAAGCAAAGTCTGAGTACAGCTAAAGGAGAGACATTAACTTGGATGAACTCGTTACATGACGGTGTCTATATTTAGACCTTGACATCCGTTCATTAGGGAGCCTGCATGTTGTCGAATGTACGTAACTTCGAACGTGAGTCACTTTTGAGTAGTATTCAATCCACGATGCAGTATCGTCCATTAAAAATAGGCTGCGAACAATTGGGATGAGTCTGTAGATGTTGAAAAACAGCATCCGAAGGCAACGGTATGACTTTTTTCGTTCTTGTTTTGAGTATATATTTGTTTTCACTTTCTTTTACTGCATCGTTTATGTCAAGCCAAGCGTGACGTGTTTTGCCAAGTGTATTCAGGAATTGGAATCTATTTTTCAGTTCCGAAACATAACTGTCATCTATTCCGTTCAAATCATATTTCTTTTGTGGCTGTCTTCTCGGTGCACTTTTCAGTTTCATCTTCAGCTCTGCAACAAGTAGAGTGGTCGGTGCGCAATCGGTTCCTAATCCAAAAGACTGTGACTCCACGTGTTTCTTCCTTGCCAACTGTAGCATCGATGTCGCCACTATTTGCAGTATGTCTCTGCACGGGAGATCATTTCTCATCACTTGACAGAATCAAAAAATAACAAGCTCTCCCTGCTTTTTTAGACAAATTTTATTCAGTTAAGATATTCAAGTGGTAAACCACCAGTCGTCCAGCAGGGACTAAGCAGCAACAAAGTACAGCTTTTAAGACGATGGGTTTATATACAGCTAATGATGATACCTCGTCAGCTCATGTTTCCGATTCAGTGTCGAACTATGTGATTTAACGCAGTTCGCTTCGGCGATCCTGGTAAGAACAGGGTCGCTGAGGCGATCAGTAAATTCAATAGTAAAATCTTCTAAACTAAGAGCCAAATTGCTATGGTACTCTTATTGTTTCCTTTGCAACACTTCTGCAATGCTCTGCATAACTGTGCAAACGGGCGATTTGTGGAACCGATGTAATACTCGTCACATGCAGGACAAGTGACTTTGTATACCACGGAGCGCATATAACAATGATATATGTTCGGCAGTTGGAGACAAATATTGCATTGACATTTATTATTAGACCTATAACTATTCAAATTGCTAATGGTATTTCTACCGATTTATTTACAATAGATATTGGAAAATCGCATTTTTTGGTTAATTTCATTAATTGACGGGTGGAAGCATCGGTAATAAAGTCCTGTTTTAGGAATACTTGATTATTCTTATTCATCATGCTTCTATCTGGAACATTTTGTCGATTTCTATGAAACTCGGTTGAAAATCCGTTATTCTTAAATTTATTTTCCATTTCTCTTTTGCAAACTTTTGAGCTTTCTATATCAGAGCAACGATGTTCAATATGCTGCAACTATTTCTAACGAAATCAGATTTGACGTGACTAGTTACTCAACTATCAAAGTGATGGGTATTGCCGGAATGGCTTTCTTTGTTTTGAACCATTTATAGATTACTTCATTATTAGAAATATAAATAGTTATATCTACACTGTAAACTGTACACCGCTTAAACAGCTAAAATAACCGTTAAGCTTCATAGAAAAACTTCACAGAAAATATCCGTAAATATCTGTTAAAATGATGCCGTAACAGTTAAAATCCGTTCATATCAGGTAAAAAAACGTCTGCTTTTACGGATATTTACAATGCAGTTGGACTGTAAAAAACGGAGAAAGTAATTTTGGCTGTCATTTTAACGGATATTTGCGGTTTACAGTTTACAGTGTAGGAAATTCAAAATGTTGTTTTGGGCAAATCAAGCGTAAATTCAATAGAATTCTTACGTTATTAAATGTATCAAGAATTTTATCGAAGTTGTCAGCCTCTTTCGGGAAAGGAGCCAAAATCATGTCGTCTATATAATGCTTGTGCACATCGGGTTTGATACTGTGTTTAGTCAAGAGACTGTTTAAGGCCATGCTTTCAATTTTGTGCATGAAAATGATAGCAAATAGAGCAAAATGTCTTTGCAGTTCTTTATAAGCACTGAGATCCCCAAAGTCACTACCCCCTGGTGATATCGCCTCTGTAGGTCCGGGACTGCCTATTCGACAAAACAGGGTTTGCTTATATCGCAGCTAACCACCACATCTGATGGCCGTTCACTATCCGTCACCTGTGACGCGAGAGGTACGAGTTACACCTCATGAGATAAGTAAGTAAGTGTGTATTTTATCATTGAAAATCATAATTTCACATTGGAGATTACACACTTCACATTTAGAAAAGAAACATCATGGAAGAGAAAAAAAACAAAGCAACAACACACAAAACCAGCAAAGAAAGAGATCCACTAGTCGGGAACTATTTGATTTACAATGCAACAAATCTATGGAAAAAATGAATGCAGCCTACGTGAAGTTTTAGAAGTTTTAGAGATGATGCCAATCATTAATTTTGGCGAAATTGGAAATATATAATTCATTACGTGGAAAGTCATTTTTCTCTGAAAAACAATCATTAACAAGAAGACAAAGGTATTTTGTTCTTGACGTCGGTGACAGAAGCCAACTGCTGCTACATATATGCATAGTCCAGCAGCTAGCAGAGCGAGTTTCTGCAGGGTACGAGTCCGAAGATGAGACTTTCACAGAATGGTGTACATCCTTTGCCTACCACGAATCTGCGCGTCTGATGAGTTCCAGTTACTTCCGATGCAGTTTCCGATGTCAGACACACGATTGCAGCTTTTCATTAAAATGAAATTTTCTATGTTTTTACTCATTATGTTAAAAAAACTAAGTCTAGATCCATAAATTTTGACTAGAAATATCTTCAGGTCATTTCCTCTGATGTTCGTTGGTGCACCCTTGTCTATAAAGCTGAACACATCTAGATTTGGCAAGCCTACATATACTAACGTCAGCAAACACAAGCATTTTGAGCAATTTAATCCACATCAAGCCGCATTCTTGCACACCCCGATGATCGGAAGCATGATAATAACACATGCACGTAATAGGAAATGACATGAAGACATTCCATGTCAAAAATTATGACTCTGCGCTTAGTACTTTTGATGAATCAGAGAAAACATAGAACATTGTATTTTTGCCAAAAACTGCAATCTGCGTCCGATTGGATTTACCTGTGGATTTCTTTGATCCTGTCTGGCAAGAACAGGAACTCGGTAGACGTCTCATCTCATTTTCGGTCTCGTCTCTACAGAAACTCGCTCTGGCTGCCGGACTATATGTGGTGTATGCTCCTCCATCAGACAATGCGTAAGCAAAAAAGAGAATATAGAAAAATGCATTGATCTGATCACATTTCAGACACACATGTCCAGACAGTTCCGATCACGTTACTTATTATCGCGTGAGTGTCAGAAAGCAGTGTCAGGTGAAGTTGAACAATGCGCAACTTATGCTGACATTTTTTGCTGACTCTCACACGATAAAAAGCCGATAAGATCAATGTGTTTTTCTTTGTCGTCATTCATTGGATTACTATTGTCTAGACTCCGGCTGGTGACGCAGCGTAGGAAGTTCAATTATTGAAGGTGTATCTTTGCTTCAATGTTTGTCCAGTCTTTTCTGACTCATCATTGATCGAAATGTGTCAGCAACAAAGTTGCCCGTATCAACGCACCTTTAGCCTGTTGATTGATTATAATCTCGATGCTGCAAGATAATGGTGAAAACAATTTTTCTTTGAATGAACAGGGAGATTCATCGAGACTTTCCTACAAAGTTCTGCTCAGGTTCTGCATTGGCTGCCGGCAGTGGTGGAGAAGGGGATGGAAATTCTGTAAAAAGTCGAAATAAAGAAATATTTAGCTGTTTATTTAGCAATTTACACCAGTAGTGAGTATTCTTGTTATGTTGTATTCAATTCTTCTGTTCTCCTTGACGCTACTTAAGGCTCTGCGTGCTTTTGGCAATTTTCCACCAGATCTGGATTTGCTGCGATATTCGTGAAATGCACGGGTAGTACATGCCCGCACACTTCATCTCACACGTTCATTCTACCATTTCGTTTGACTGGCGCATGTATTTTTCAAAATGGCGGCGCCAACTTCACATCAGATGCAAAAGATTTCATTCGCGATTCGTCCGTCAACAGGCTACTCACGGAGAACTGCATGTTCACTTGTGAAAAATCACAAATGCACAAAATCACGAAGCATTTTGATAGAGATAGATCAACGAATTTTGATGAGACTCAAGATTACTTTAACTTATTGAGAGTAACTGAATAGACGAAAATACTTAATAGTTCTTTTGGAGTCACTGTTTAAATCCAACCAAGTTTTATGCACAAAAATCACGTATAGCAATAATTCTGCATTTTACAGGCTCGGTTTATGGTGCCTCATTTAACGGCGAAGTAAGTGGATCATTGCGAATGGATTTTGGTGCAAATCATCATCATAGAATCTACGGCATGGTCGGCAGCAAACAAAATACTTCAATAGAGGTGCTTCTGCTAAAAACAGATCAGCCATGCAAGTAAGCTTTCAAATTAAGAACTAAATTGCAATGCCTCTGACTCTCTCAGTAAGGTCTATCAAATTCAACGTGTGAACTGTAGATTCAATACAGAAAATATTTATACAGTATTTCACAATTCAAATTAAACATCACTAAAACATTAACAATAATTTTTGAGGTCAACAATGAATAATTACGACACTGAGAATAGTCCAACCTCCAACCTACACTCATTTGCACAGGATTTTTAACGCTGCAGATCTTTCTCGATTGTCCTTGATGTATGTAATTGCTGTACATGTTATGATCAGACCTGTGCGCCGCCACTCACTGTAATCTGGCACCTCCTAAAGCGGAAGAAATGTACATCCTAAAGCGCCACACACTAAAATTTCAGAAGGCTAAGTTGAATTAGTAGGCTAGCATACTGAAGAGAACAATAACCTTTAGACTTAAGCAGCTGCATAGAGGAGAGCGTGAGTCACTGCTTGCCAAACAGCAGGAACGCTGTCGCATAACAATAGCTCCTATTGAGGACATCATAAGTTCACGTCGCTGTATGTACGTGAATCATTCTCCGCTTCATCTCTCCGAGGTTTGTAGCTGGCTTTGACTTCGAGTGGCAAGTTGACTTTCCGTCAGTGATATTGCAATTAAATTGTTTATTGAAATTATCTGTTGAGGTTGTGCAGTAGTAAATTGCAAATATATGGGCATCATGATGTCATACCAGGAGACTACATCTTTCTCATCAACGTCGATCGAAATACTGGATAAATGGAAAAGAAAAATAGTAAGACTTGAAACCAAATCCCAAAATCTACATTCTACATTTTCTCGTGATAGTCAATCGTGACAGATATACTAATCAATCTGGTTCATCAACTAGCGGCAGCTCTGAAAAATGAGGTGAGTTTCCTGTTGCTCTGATAGCATATTCGAAAGAGTTGTAATGCATGTATACTGTATAGCACTAACGTAAATCGAGTCTGAGACTTCTGTAGTTAAAATGCCACTTTTCATAACGGAGCTAAATTAATTCTTGCGGATGATGCAAATTATAAATTTCAAAAAGCTGTAAATTTTATTTTCGAGGTAGGCATACATTGTATTTGTCAATTTCATGCATTCATTCGCGTTATCTGTGTTCAGTAAAGCCTCTGAGAAGCAAGTGCGTACTCATAGAAGCTGCTCAAAGTACTCATCTGTTATAAGTGGTGTGTCCAATAAGGTTTCCGAACTAAGGTAGAAAAATATTAGATGCAAGCATGTGAAGAGTTAATATCAAGTATAGGATTCAATGCAAAGTTCTAAATGCTTTGATGTACACATGCATTATTTATGTGTGGTCAATTATATTCTCAATTATATTTAAGAAATTATTAATTAATAATTAATAATAATTATATAATATTATATATAATAATTATATAATTAATAATTATTACTAATAATTAATTTAAGCATCTTTGTAAACATATGCTTAAAATTTCGCATTCAATCTTTTAAATGTTATTATCTATTCTATTAAAATTCTGCTGCCATATAGTTGTGAATTCGCTTAGTAAATATTCATCAAAATATATGAAATTACGGATGTTGAACTATGGGCCAACAGACTACTAGCAAATCAAAACTTCTATACTTCTGTATAGAATCTTCTGCCAATAATTATCCTTCTTGTCAGTATTCAAATATTCGCGGTTTTTCTACAATGTCTAGACACTATTGGATGCAAACGTATTTTTAATGTACGGCGTTAAGTGCTCGACTTCTATAAGTATTCAGTCAATCTTGTTGGCTACTTTTAAAAATAAATCCATTTTGGCAATGAAAGTCTCTTTCATACTCTATTCATATTAGTCATTATTATTAAGTTCTCAACGTAGCATGATATCAAAGCAAGCATAGACTCCAGCACAAATAGGAAAGACTAAACAGTCATCAACACAAAAAGAGAAGATTAATTGATTAATATAAAATGTTTCTATTCTGTAAAAATACATGATACGGTAATTCTGATGGCAAGAAAATTTCCGCCTATTGAATGGAACTTTTTTTATTCTTTTTCATAAAATTATCTCATGATCAGCATATCTTGCTGATTTCCTCAAATGAACTATACTTACATAGAACCAAATCCTCTGACGTTGAACAGTTTCAGACGCCTTCACAATGGCTATTAAATCACCGTAGAAAAGGAGATATTCCATTTTTTCATTTTTATTAAATTTCTAACGACGATCTTGGGCCATATAAGCCATGCCAGTTATTATTTCTGAAGTCAACTTTAGCTCATACATGTTTGGTAGAGACCTGTGACGCTCATATTGTTTTCATCTGATTAATAAGTACAGCTACTTGTTGTCGACACATAGCAGTTTGCAAGACAGTGCATTCTGTCTGAAGTGGGAGAGTCAATAAGAAACATGTGCAGTATTGCCTTAGAACTTTCAAACGAAAGTAAGTACTTGTGAATATGGATTATTAGCATAATATTTGCTATTTGTTGGAGATATGAAACTCGTTAATTTCCATAATCTGTAGAACATCGAATAACTAAGAAAGGAGCCAATTTTCTGCGACAAGATGTTTCAATCAAAGTACAAGTGCATCTATTCAATTCAGCATTGATAAATTATATTATCTAGGCGTATATCAAAATAGATAGCGTAATAAAAATAATTCAAAAATACGACATGCTCTGTGTATGCATGTTTATAAGAAATTCTATTTTTTTTCAATTATCTGTCAAATCAAAAACTTCGAATTTTTGAAGAAATCATAATTTGTTCAGCATGCTACATGTAACATATAGGTCTGACTTTCTTGTATCTTAAATTTAATTATTTCTTTCTTTCACTCCATAGTTCCTAACTAAAATTGCTTTTTCTTTTCAGCAATCATTTCGACTGGAATATCAGTGAATACTAATATATGGTGTCCAAATATTAAATATGTGTTTTGACGGATGGAGCATCTACCATCACGGTACATACAGTCTTGTTTCTAACGTATAATCTCCAACGTAATCGACAGCACCGTAGAAACTGCTGGAAGGACTTCTTCGTGTGCGTCACATCTGCACCAAGATCAGTGCAAAACTCTGTGAATTTTTTTGGTGCCAGAAATTACTTTGAATTCTTTAGTTTCTATCTTTCCATAATAACTCCTTGATGATTTCCATGATGTTTTAGAGTTGCAATATCTGTTAGTTTATGTCGTAATTTACTTGACCAATGATAGAGATTGATTTGCATATTTGGACTTGATTGTTATTCGATATTCGCATCATGAGACTCTATTTGTTACTTTATCTCTATTGCAACTGTTTATCTACGATTTCACACATGCTTTTATCCACATAATTCTGTAATTATTTATGCTGCATGTTTCTGACATTTTTTACTGTCCCGACATTGATTATATTATGCAGCATTTGTATTTTTGTCACCGAAAATTGCGTGGTCAGGCTAAAATTTTCACCATACATGTATACATGAGATTTCGTTGCATCTGTTACATCAATAGACCTGTGACAGTATTCATTTTGGAACCGGGTGTCAATTTTGTAAATTTCAAGTGAATTTCAGTGAAGTTTGTTTCATGTATTCGAATTGTACAACACATGTTCTCTTGCATAACAGTACTACAGGGGTTAAAGGGTTCTAATTTCTTTAGAGGTTGTTTGTAAAGCAAGAGATAAATATTGAATGAATATTTTGAGAGCTTTGTCTGCAATAAATCTCAATGCGTAACCCGACTATTGCTGAAGAAAGTTAGTGGCATGCATTAGCATAAGGGAAAAGTAGAATATGGCATTGAAAAAATGTTTTAGGAGGTGAGAGGCTAGCCTTCTAAAAGGCGCATGCTTTAGGATTTTTTTATTAGTTACGAATAGTGTCTTGCTTTAGGAGGTGATTCAGGTCGCTTTAGGAGGTGCTGGTTTACAGTGTATCAATGAATATTGATTGATTGCATTAAGAATGAGCTATTCAATGCACATGATCAAATTGACTCGCCAACGGACTGTCATCGTCGCGAATCGTCAACAAACAACAACACACAAGTAGAATTATAATATCGAGTATTTTTCCGATAACAGTCCCATGTGAAACTTCGTCTGAAAAATTGCAGTTTCATGATGAGAAATCATGCTCTCCTTCATTTCACTTTTTAGCCTCTGACAAAATAATGCAGAATACTATGGTGCAAGCATAGTAAGATTATCAATCAAATATACTGATAATTTGATAAGACTTTAATTATTCAAGTCACACTTACAGCATCGTCAAAATGTATTTTTAAAAAACTTCTCTTTCGCATGATCAGTGGTTCTGCGTAGACAAATTTTGTCTGATGCATCAGTAGACTAAGATGATGCAAGCTAGCAGATTGGTAAGCTCCTCTTCCCTGCTCAGTCGGTTAGCTGATTTCCCATCTTATCTCAAATGTTTCAGTCTTGTATCTTGCACAAGCCAAGATGGAATCGGTAAAAAATTATTGATCCGTTAACCTTTGATTACTGCAAAATTATCACATCTTTTACTTTCAGCCTTACTTTCAGCAAACCCAACTCCTCTCTTTTTACTACCGGTACAGGTCGCGCCACACAAATTTATCAACGAAAGGAAAACACGGCTTGTACATGCTGTCGTAGTCGTACACAGGATACACAGAAGTCAATGTGTTCCACTTCTTTAAATGCTTGTTGAACTTCTTACGGTTCTCACGCTTGAGGTCATCGGCCAGATGTTGCAGTATTTCGTAGAACACCTTCTCTGAAAATGAGGCTGAAAGTGAGGCTTTCACTAATAATAGTGAATACTCGCTGCCTCAATCTTCTTAAAAAAGGTCCTAGTTATCGTATTCCGCCAAAACTTAATGACAGTTTTATTGACGATATGATATTAAACTTGAATAGATTAACGTATAGACTGCGTTGGAATAATGTATTCGATACCACGAGTTATGAACAAAATGATAGCAATGCCGTTTGAGCGCAATACGGTTAGATTTCCTAAACACATGGATAAAGAATCGGAAAATATTCTTAATGCTTTCAAATATGATGTCATAGAAGATACTAAAAAGATATAGCCTTCACTAAAAAGAGTGAATCTTACCGAGAAATACGAAAACAGCTTAGAAAAACTAAAACATTTGTCAAAGAACATAATCAAGAAATTGTTCCGACAGATAAATCAAAGCGTTTATGCGTAACAGGGATATCTTACATAATAGAAATACATGTAAGGTATTGTCTACATCTAAATGTGAAAACATACAGCGACAAGCTATTAATATAATTAACTCTTGCTACAAAAATAAATGAAGTAGAAATCAATTAGAGCGTCATCATGGATCCAACTCTCAACCGGCTGGATTTTACACTCTTATAAAAGACCATAAGCTTGAAAATAATGGAATCCATCCTATGAGACCAATAGCATCTACCATAAATACTCCTACTGAAAAAATCGATTGGCTTTGTAGTAAAATATTAAATCAATTGGTTAAATTTGTCCCTGCTCATTTACGTAGTTTCAAACGATTAATTGAGATTCTTGATAATAACACGCGAGGAAGAACTGGTGATATTTTCATATCTCTAGATGTTTTTGCTTTGTATACGAGCATACCGATTAGTTTGGCACTCGAAGTAGTCGTAGAATTTGCTCAAAGACATTAGCATGAAATAAATCATTTTGACCTCACGATGGAGCAATTTAACAACTGTCTTAAGTTTGTGACCTATAATTATGAGATACATAATGGCGATGAAACATATCTCCGAATTGGTGGCGTCCCTATGGGCACACATTATGCTCCCCCTTTCGCCGTTATTTTCATGAACTACATAGAAAACGGAGCTGTAAAAGAATTGAAGAAAATTAATATCTCCCCTCCGATATTCAAACGTTATATCGATGACATCATTCTGGGTCCTTTTTCATCTAGTTTTCAATATAGTTACAAAATTCTCAACATATTTAACAACATAAATAAAGATGTTCAGTTTACTATAGAAATTCCACAAAATTGTCTAAACTTCCTAGGTTTGAGCATCTCGATTAAAAACGAGTGTGTTTGTTACCAGCACTATAGTAAGATATTAACTTAGGATAACTCTGTACGCAAAGACAGCTGGATGCCACATCATGTTGAAAATAACTTCATAGAAAATACTCTGAACACATCCGATGAAAGATGCAGTACGATAGCAGATAAAACTGAAGCAATTCATAACGCTAAACAAAAGCTTAAGAAAAACGGTTTCAAAAAAAAAAGATTTTGAGCGGAAATCGAAGAATAGGAAGCGTCACTCCAATGCAAATGAAAATATTAATTTATCCATGCCTTTCGTTAACGACAGCTTAAACAGAAAAATTAAATCTCTGATTCGCAAATATAATCTCAATGTTCGTCTTGTTAATGCTACCAGTCCTACATTGTCCCGTTGTCTAAATAATCGCACTAAACATCAAAATAAAAAAAGACGACAACTGCAACTTTTGTGATCGTTTGCCTAAAATAACAAATTGTAATAGTTATAATGTTGTCTATGATGCTAATGACATTCAAGATGTAATGCTAGGTACAAACTTCAATGCTAGCAAAACTTCAAGATCTTTCAAAATTAGGTATCAAGAACATAAGCGGAGTATTATGAATAGGGAGAGTAAGAGTGTATTGAGTGTGCAACTTCGTGATTGTACTGTTGTTGACCTTGATGACTTCGATGTGAATATCCTTCAGAGAGCGCGAAGTACGGTTGACACTGCTTTGATAGAAGCTCGCATGATTCAGGACAGATGTCCATCTATGAATCGTCGTCATGAGCTTGCTGGCTTGTAGGAGAACACAGGTCGCGCCATATAGATTTTTATTCAGCTTTTACATATAGCCTATATATAGTCCAAGTAGCATGTCATATGCACCTGTTTTATACTCTGTGAAGAAGGGTCTGGACCCGAGACGTCGAGTAAAAACTCGTTTTCGCTGCTTTATTAATTAACGAATTTGCAGAAATTCAAGGGTAGTACGTTTCTCTATTACGAGTGCAGCCTATAAAAAGAAACAATGTCTCAGATATTAAATTCTTGAACTGCCTCACGTATTTCTTCTTCTATTT
This sequence comes from Prostheceraeus crozeri, assembly GCA_907163375.1. Lineage (NCBI taxonomy): Eukaryota > Metazoa > Platyhelminthes > Polycladida > Euryleptidae > Prostheceraeus > Prostheceraeus crozeri. Next base: position 183,811 of record CAJQUW010005508.1, read on the forward strand.
GCTACTTTTGAAGTTTTGCTGTTAGTAACAACTTTATCTTTATTTTACACCATATCTATAGAATGTGCAGTATTGATTTGAATGATTATTTTCAAGAGCTTGATGTGTCTGATGCGTCTAATTCAGTCATTCGTGCATGATTAAGCTACATAGCGAAACGTTGTATTGAATAAAATTTGTTTGGAGTGTCCGAAGACATTTTCAACATAATATATTATATATATATATATATATATATATATATATATATATATATATATAAAAGGTTACCATTTTGAATTTTCATCCTTTTCTTATATTATATATATATATATATATATATATATATATATATATATATATATATATATATATAAGAATGAATGTTACGTTCCTGCCCCACCCTATATATATATATATATGAAACACACGTACCTGCCCCACCTGATATACTTTTGAAATTGAATGTGTATTTACTTAATCTTGATCAATTTTGATCCGGTTTTTTAGCACCATTAGAAAGAGGGCATCTGAAATAGGGTACCCATTGATAATTTAAGAATTATCTACCCTAATATACATGTACATGGGCCAAAAACATCTAAAATTAAAAAAATGGCCTGTAGCCTTATCGAGGAGCTCACTTCATCTGAGGTGCCTGTAGGTGGTAATTGGGATTGCATAGCAACTTCACATAGTAGTTGTGTCGATATTAGATGAAATTAAAAAAATAGATATATTTTTCATATAAGAAAACGGTAATTTTTCGGCTGGGATACTGGATTGGTATACTATGCTATTTACTGCACATTTGTGGTGCAGTGAAGAACACTGATATAAGGCATGAAGTATTTTTGTATCTTTCACATCGATTTGGGGGTTTTCATAGCCTAGGAATCCGAAAATGTTATCAGAATTTTAATCAGAGGTCGACCAGACATTCAAAATGGCGACTTACATGTCAAAAATATGTAAAACGGGTCAAATTTGGCTTATTTGGTACTATTTAAGTGTTTTCTTGTCAGAAAACAACGGTTATGGGGGTTTTATGGGTTAGGAATCCAGATATATCTACAACAGTACTGTGTAGTACTCATGCACATGTATTGCATCACTTGGTGGGGCAGGGGCGCATAACGGCTATATAAACCGGTGGGGCAGGTACGTAAGTGCGGCAGGAACGTATACTATTGGGGTAGGCACGTCAGTTGGATATGAGGACGTGGGGCAGGAACGTAATAGTGGGGCAGACACGTAACATTTGGTGGGGCAGGAACGTAGCATTCTTATCTATAAATATATATATATATATATATATATATATATATATATATATATATATATATATATATATATTGTTTGTTTGTTTGTTAGTGCCCAATACATCGACAAGAAAACAATTCTTCACACAACATGTTTCATCTTTTTCAAAGACTTCCTCAGGTGTAACAAGAGGGCGGGGATGGAATCACTTAAATACATTGATCATTGATCAACAACGTTCAGTAAAATAGTTAAGTCACAAGTAAAAGCAATAATAAAATCAATATCGTTAAAACACGCAAATCAATTCAATAGATATCAACTGGTAAAAGATCTAAAATCAAGTCATCTGTAAAAGCGCGAAGTCAATAGAGCAATAAATACATCACTGATTCAAAGTAATTTTGTCACTCGCAAGACGCAGACAGTAGCTTACAAATCAAGAAGCAAAGGATTAGAACTCATTCTTCAATTCAATAATTTATCTGAATCGATCATTTTGATAACAATAGTTTCATAGATTCTTGGGTGATCTGTTACGGCGACAACTTTGAAAAAATCTTTGATCGGGGGATGCTCATGGAGGCTTATTTCTGTAGGTGTAGGATATCCTTTTAAATGCTCGTTTATACGAGTTTGAAAATGGCGGATAGAACTACCAACGTAGCATTTGTCACAATGCTCACAGTTGTATTTGTATACAATATTTGATTTCAAATGTTGAGGTACTCTATCCTTATTACTGAAAAATTGAGAAGTTTTAAGGGTTTTAAAAATAGGTCGGATATGAGCATCAGCTGGCAAAACTTTGTTGATGTCTTTTATTCGGTTTTTAATCTATTTTTCCTTGTTGGCGATATAAGGAAAGCTCCAATTTACAATTTTGTTTTCATCATCATTTGCTAGTCTCTGCACAGGTATCGAATCTGCATGAGATTTAACTCGTTCAATCATGTGCTCTGGAAAACCGTTTTTGATAAAAATGTTCTTGATGCTGATGACGGCAGTTTGGTAATTCTCATCAGTAGAACAAATTCTACGAGCTCTGAAAAATAGGGCTCTCATAGCGGCAGTGCGATATTTCATAGGCGCGTAGGCGGACCAAGGAGTGTAAACGCCAATGTTGGTGTTCTTCAAAGACCAAGAGATATCAAATGAATTATCCAGTCTGGTTACTCTTGTATCGAGAAAAACCAGACAGTTCTCAGTTTCAACTTCTTTAGTGAATTCTATGTTGCAATTCACAGAATTCAGGAAATTAAAAAATTCATTGATCTCTTGCTCATTCTGAAAAATGGCGAATACATCATCCACGTAGCGCTTATAAAAAACGGGAGATGTAATTTCAAATTCACTGAATTTCGACTCTATCAAATTCATTGCAAATTCTGCCATGGTGGGGGCGAGGCTCGAGCCCATAGATAAGCCCTCTTTTTGTACGTAAAGTTCATCATTGAAGGTGAAGAGAATGCCAGTACATGCAAGTTTCAGAAGCTCGCCGAGATCTCTTTTGCTGATTGGTATTTCATCATCCTCAACTACCATCAAAACATGGCTTATTGTTTCTTCAACGGGAATATTGGTAAAAAGAGCTTACCATTCTCATATCTTTGTCGATCCTCACTTTACGCAACTCTTCGACAAAGTCAAAAGTGTCTTTGACTCGAAAGTGCTCGGGAATCAACGGTTTCAGAATAGAATCAAGCCATTTACTCAAATGGGTCGGGTAAGAATCCATCATGCTCAAAATTGGTCTATAAGGAGGATTTCGATCATCCTTATGGATGAATATATATGAATATGATGATGAATATATATATAAATATATATATATAATATATATATATATATATATATATATATATATATATATATATATATATATATATATCTATATATATATGTATACTCATTGACATGATTAATGAAACAAACTATCATTGACTTGAATTGAAGTTTTTTTCATTCTTTTCTCAGGTATGGTGCAATATTTTGCTTTCTATGTATTACCATTCAACACATTAGAGAATGGAGAAAGATTTATCGTGGTCAAATTTCAAATTTTGATATCGATACAACTGTCAATATTGCTTTTACAAATTGAACATAAACGTGAACTGAAATCCAGCTTTTGTAAAATAAAATGGCACACGATCAGTTTACCAGAGGTATGGCTATTGGAATGATTCGTTGTGGTAGAAGTTGTGCGAGTGTTGCCAAAGAGCTGCAACTATCGAGAGTCGTTGTTTGGAGATGGTGGTGTCGATGGAGAGCAGAAGGAGATGTTGAAAAGAAGAAGGGATCTGGTCGACCAAGAAAGTCTGCACGAAGGACAGACACACGTCTAGTTTCAGCTGCAAAGAGGAATAGATTTGTGTCAGTCCCAAAGCTGGCCTCAAATATAGACTGTAGCGTTCGAACGGCTTACCGAAGATTGCGAGAAGCTGGAATTCAATCGCAACGACCAGCTGTCCTAATTCCATTGAGTTTTGAGCTGGCAGAAGACGAGCTGCCTGGTGTGATGCCCATCGCTCATGGAATGACTATCACTGACAGAAAGTCTTGTGGACCGATGAATCGAGATTCACTCTGGATTTCAATGACGGTCGTGTCAGAGTGCATCGTCTTCCAGGTGAACACTTTGCCCCATGCTGTATAAAAGAACATGACAGATATGGTGGTGGAAGTGTTATGCTGTGTGGTGGCATTTGGCATGGCGGACGAACGACAGCAGTCATCATCAAAGGCGCGTTGACTGGAGAGAGGTATCTCAATGAAATTGTGCTTCCTGTTGTTGCCCCAGTGGTCAGGGTGGAGTGGAGGATCTCGTCTTCCAAGACGACAACGCAATACCACATCGGTCCTCGACTGTCATTGCCACTGTTAGGAGATTGAACATTCAAACCATTGACTGGCTTGCACGCTCACCTCTGACTTGTCACCCATTGAACAAGTCTGGGACAAGCTTGGGCGGCGAGTGAGAGACCGCTATTCACTTCCACCAGTGTCCCTGAAGATTCTCTCTGAAAGACTGACAGAGCAGTGGCTTCTCCTTGAAACATCCTTCATTCAGAAACTTTGTGAATCCATGCCATCTCTGATTACTGAATGTATTGGAGCTAGAGGAGGGTACACGCGCTATTAAAGTTGAATCTGCTAAATGCGTTGTTTTTCTGTGCTAGCGACTTGGTGGAGGTTGTGACTAAATTATCAAGGTATCATACACACATGTATATATACCAGTCAAAAATGAAAGAAGTTGAAGAAGTAAATGTTTCAAAAATTTTGTCAATGAGTATATTTAGGTAAAAGAATGCTGAAGTAGAAGCTGATGCACAATGCACATTGCTACTCAAACATGTACTGCAGGGCCTCCATAGCTACCATATCACAATCTTGATGATCTCATTGTGTCATCCATCAACTTATTCAACTGATGACTGTCATTCTTTTTCTCTCTTTCAGGCAATTTTCATTCTACAAAGTTCATCAATTCCTTCTGGAGAATATAAATGCTACCTACATAGCGGGATACCACAACGGTCGACGTGTTATTAACAAGGAGTTCTCTAACAATGACAACACACCCTTGAATCACAGGGTTGTTGTGATGTCTATTGTAGATGGAATCAGCAGCTTCTTGGCATGTGCTCCTATTCTCAGACACTCTGCTCGAAATTGGTACCAAAATGTTGCTGCAACGGATTTCAAATTTGCCTACGGAATTGATACCAGAAAACTATGATCAATTTAATGTTGTTTGATTCAGAGACGATAACGATAATTTGATATCTTTACTTCGGTAGGAAAACTATGCAACGGGGACAGGTTCATAAAGAAGAAATTTTTTGACTTATTTAATATCAATTGGGTTGACAAATTAGTACCGGTAATCTACATCCATTATTGATAGAAAGGTGGTGATCCTCTTCCCACGCGTATGCTCCTGACATCAATTTTGTGAAAATGCATTGAAGCTCAGTTTTGCCTCGAATTTCACAACGTCTTTGTTTGGGGACCACTCAAAATTCAAATAGAAGCATTTAACACGAGAAAATCAGATCAATTCTCACTCTCCACTTTTTTTTAATTTATATAGGTACTTCCTCCTATTTAATTTATGATCCATCTTGCATTAATGAGTGTTGGTAATTCTCATACGATGATGAAACTCATCCCAGCAGCCATTTATAATAGAATATAATGCTTACTAATTCAAATTATTAATTGAATTAAAACAGATAAGTCGGACATCTGACATAGGTAAAATTACATGTAACTTTGATTTTCATCGAGCAGCATCGTCTGCAAGCGATTAATTCTATCACAGCTGGCTTAAAAACTCTAAAACATCGCTTCCAAAACACTTTCTCCCGCCCCTAAATTTGACAGTACGCCACTTACTTTCACTGAAATTTTTTTTAGCTATCAAAACAAAGAATTCCTGACAAGTGAAACGTGCTTTACTAAGATTCCAAAATGAGTACTATAACATTGTAATCATAACATTCAAAATGATATGCTTTGCGAAAGATCAATATCCAATAGACGAATTTTGCGGAATATCAATGTCAAGAGTATCATTTATCAATATGCCATCAATGTATGGAGGGTGTCAGATGTTGATTGCAAGACAGAAGATGTGTCACGTCACCGACTTTAGCTATTCATCAAAGCTGATATATTTTCCTGACACAGATATTAAAGGGAAGAAGAAATTCCATCGTCTAGATCTTCTTTTTCACTTCAATAGGGAGTGAATGAATCTCACTAAAAAAGGTGACCGAAAGGCTCCTCACTTTTCAAGAATTAAAGAATTCCCTTGCAGCCGCGAACTCTTCAACGTAGATGTCAAAAGAGGTACATACATTCCTTTCGACACAAGATGGTAATATCAGGCGGTCTTCATGTCTTCTTAAATGTCGAATCTATTAATAATAAATCGTAATAATGCGGATATTCAATCGGGAATCATGTTGTCACCATTGTAATCGGAATAATCAAATTCCAAGATTTTGAAATATAACTCATCCGCGAGCCATTATGTAGAGGGGGTTGCTACCTTCCTGTTGGGATACGCTATTCTAAAAATGCTTGTTAGGCCTACTGCATATAGCCAGCAGAATTTTATGAGTCAATAAAACCAATGTAAGGCTGTATGTGAATACTTGACGGCTAGCAAGCCTGATATAAGTCTTTTGAATACTGAATTATTAATCATAGCTGTTTGCAGCTATAAAAGTCAAATGCTCGCATACATCGACGGTAGCATTTACAATTTCAATTTTGTCGTCCAAATTGCCGAATTAGAATGCTTGCAATTCAGTTCAAGCCAAAGTACAATTCAAAGAGCAATTTGTTAAAAGTTTATTTCATGAAACATGAACCCTAATCGTCAAAGCATTTATGCTAGGTTTGTCAAATAGTTTTCAGGATCCAAAGCTTTCAATAGGTGTGGCATGTTCTACGCATATCACATTCAAACCCATCCCGAATTGTGAATCATGAATCAGTCCGATTCTTGTGAATAGTATGCTTGCTTCTGCATTGTACATTAGAAAATAAGCATTTCCGGGGTCTACACGGATGCCTGTATTCAGTTTTGGTGCAGCACTGCATTACTGTTCCTTAAATCAATTTCCGAAATATTCTGCTCTTACGTGTATGAAAGCTCACTGTCTTCTTTTATTATTGTTATTTTTCCATATACATGTGGTACTAAACAAAATAATAAAAGGAATAAATGAAAACTGTTACGAACAATGTATGATGATGCAGTAAATGTAATTCAGTCAATAGTGTTCAACTGACACAGAACCTTCGATTATCAAATTATCGTTATCGATCCGAATTATTTCAATATCATCTTTTGTCAAATAATAGATAGATGGAATATTCATGACCTTCAAAGTGATTGCTTTTCTTGAAGTTCTGTTTTGATAGAAATAAACAGCATTTTAAGAATATAGACATCTTTTTTCTTCTACGTATGGGAAATCAATGACATAGAAATTGCTCGGAGATATGATACATGATGTGTGAAAGTAGATCAGCCATGAGCGACGATGCCTTTGAACCCATTGATCCAAGAAGATACGTCCGCTTGCCGACCGTTTTGCCAGATGAAGCTTCCAGAAGCTCGTGGGCTGCCTCCGTCCTGCTCACGACGCCATGATGTTTGCAATTATTAAGCCTTAAGACTATGGGGTGTGTAGTTAATAGGCTTAGTGATAGTGCTAGTGTGTTGTTTCCCGAAGACTAGTTGTGCTACTCTCAAGCCCTTACGAGAGTCAACCGTCCAAGTTCAACTACAGAGGTGTGCTTATAAGCCTGGGCCGCATAAACAGACAGTAGGACGGAAGGCTCGCGGAACTCGGAAATAGAACAAGTAGAAATGAGTAACTAGAGAGACGTTTATCACAGTCAAACAGACGGTATTTATACATGCATGACAATGAACATGATAAGTATTCAGTTCAGCAATACAGACATAGTCAGTCACATGCCATACCGCATACTGCGATAATGACATAGATCTCGAACACAATGCAACGTCACAGACAATAGTTACCGGCAACAATGCAATCGAGTCAGCCAGCACTTGTACGTGACCACGTCAATGCACATCAGGGTTTCGGAGTTCCCCTCCGGAGCTGTGGCAGCTGGTCGGAGCAGGAGCTGCGGCTTGAACCTTTGTATGTATTTGAATTCAGTCATTTGTGAGAAAGTGATATTTGAAAGTTAGGGGAAGCGAGTGCAAGTGTGTCACCGATTGGCAATCGTTGTAGCCCTCCCAAAATCTACTGGCCTTCACCTCTCAAACACAATCTAAAACATAATTCTAAAGGAGATCGTGGGCTTCCTTAAGATTCTGTCTCAGTTGAAAGCGCATTGGGATATTCGAAGAGCTCTTGGTGAACAGCATGCACGTGCATTCTCCCCTGAAATTTGATGTACTTATTTTCAAGGACATGCAATATTGGTTCTCAATAATTCTCCCCTTAAAAAACCACGGTTATTTTACAAGCGCCTTATTTTTGATAATATACTTACAAAAAGTGTTAATACACTTCTGCGGAAGTGCTTCTGTTTGAAAAATAATTTTGGTTCAACTTGAAATAATCATTTGTTTCACTTGACTGATACAGAAGCTTGCCAGCTACAGTAAGTGGTTAAAGTCTCTCTCATTCAACTCAAAAAATGTTCTACACATTTTGAAGGCTGTCCCACTCAATTTAAAACATTCAATATAAAACAAGATCCATTCCATAGCAAAAACCAAACGACATTGAAGTAATCAATGATATCATAATATTTCATGATGCACATATACAGCATGAAATCTGCTAAATGAAAATTGCACGAATCTTCCCAATAATTGGATCACATGAGTAAGCAATGAAACATTTGTCCAAAAGTGTCTATCAGCTCACCAATGTAAGACTAAGCTAAACACCGCAAATCTTCAAAACCTGAAAATTCCGCATGTGAAAGAATCTGTCACATACATGTGAAATGCAACCGATATGTGACACAATCTGACGCATGTGCCAAATCTGTGTCATGTGACAGATAAGACATTCTATTTATTGCTGAAACGAAGCATACATTTGCGATAAGATGAACTTAATTAAGATTCTTATTAAGTCCGGAAAAGACTTGATGGGAAACCTAACTGATTAAAGCATAGCTGCATCATTAATGTACTAACAATCTTCGGAAGAAATGAGCATAAGATTGATTTACAAGCATAAACTAGAGATTAGAGAAGTGGACAGTTCGAGCGTCCGTTACGCGAGCGTCCGTAACGTTGAAAATGCTATTGTAAAATGAAAACGGAACTATTCTATGCTGAACGAATATTATTATCTTAAAATTTCATGTCTCTACTTTGAGGAAGATATCACTTGAAAGTGAAACTCCTTATCAATTCGCAGAGTTTTGAAGACGAAATTTTAAAAGTCAAAATGAGATCTTTACGGCGAGCGTCCGTTGCGCCTACTTTTTGGGCTTCATATTGGGTGCAGAACGAATTTCGGTCTAATTTTTCTATGAGATGAATAACTAATATAAACACATATATTTGCGAAATCCAGACGATTTATGATTCTTTAAACTGCTCACAGAACCTTAAAACGTCTTGCGAACGAGCGTCCGTTACTACTGTATATGAAATTGCCCAGGAAGATCTTCCTGGAAATATAGGAAGCATTGGATTCCTTTGCAGTTGACTTCAGAATTCCACGTTTCTGAAGGAGATAGTGAATGAAAATGGAGAATTTCAAATAAAACATACCTGCTTGAATATTGTCGATTACTGTCATCAATTAAGGATGAAGGATGTTATGCAGTTGAATGATTGCCTTTCAGGGTTCCCGTAAATATTTGATCACCATTTTTTCATTTACTCATATTCTTTTACTACGGCATAGTCGAACCATTAGAAAGGTCGAACCATTGTAAAGGCATGCGCATGTTAATGTGAAAAGTTAAAGCTGGCTTACCGATGGACTCATTTTCCCTATGGAGGCCCTGCAGTACATGTTTGAGGAGCAATGTGCATTGTGCATCAGCTTCTACTTCAGAATTTTTTCACCTAAATATACTCATTGACAAAATTTTTGAAACATTTACTTCTTCAACTTCTTTCATTTTTGACAGGTATATATACATGCATGTATGATACCTTGATAATTTAGTCACAATCTCCACCAAGTCGCTAGCACAGAAAAACAACGCATGTAGCAGATTCAACTTTAATAGCGCGTGTACCCTCCTCTAGCTCCAATACATTCAGTAATCAGAGATGGCATGGATTCACAAAGTTTCTGAATGAAGGATGTTTCAAGGAGAAGCCACTGCTCTGTCAGTCTTTCAGAGAGAATCTTCAGGGACACTGGTGGAAGTGAATAGCGATCTCTCACTCGCCGCCCAAGCTTGTCCCAGACTTGTTCAATGGGTGACAAGTCAGAGGTGAGCGTACAAGCCAGTCAAGGGTTTGAATGTTCAATCTCCTAACAGTGGCAATGACAGCCGAGGACCGATGTGGTATTGCGTTGTCGTCTTGGAAGACGAGATCCTCCACTCCACCCTGACCACTGGGGCAACAACAGGAAGCACAATTTCATTGAGATACCTCTCTCCAGTCAACGCGCCTTTGATGATGACTGCTGTCGTTCGTCCGCCATGCCAAATGCCACCCCACAGCATAACACTTCCACCACCATATCTGTCATGTTCTTTAATACAGCATGGGGCAAAGTGTTCACCTGGACGATGGTCCACAAGGCTTTCTGCCAGGGATGGTCATTCCATGAGCGATGGGCATCACACCAGGCAGCTCGTCTTCTGCGATGCTCAAAACTCAATGGAATTAGGACAGCTGGTCGTCGCGATTGAATTCCAGCTTCTCGCAATCTTCGGTGAGCCGTTCGAACGCTACAGTCTATATTTGATGCACACTTCCAGTGTACGACTAGCTTTGGGACTGACACAAATCTATTCCTCTTTGCAGCTAAAACTAGACGTGCGTCTGTCTTTCCTGCAGACTTTATTGGTCGACCAGATCCCTTCTTCTTTTCAACATCTCCTTCTGCTTTCCATCGACACCACCACCTCCAAACAACGACTCTCGATAGTTGCAGCTCTTCGGCAACACTCGCACAACTTCTACCACAACGAATCATTCCAATAGCCATACCTCTGGTAAACTGATCGTGTGCCATTTTATTTTACAAAAGCTGGATTTCAGTTCACGTTTATGTTCAATTTGTAAAAGCAATATTGACAGTTGTATCGATATCAAAATTTGAAATTTGACCACCATGAATCTTTCTCCATTCTCTAATGTGTTGAATGGTAATACATAGAAAGCGAGATATTGCATCATACCTGAGAAAAGAATGAAAAAAACTTCAATTCAAGTCAATGATAGTTTGTTTCATTAATCATGTCAATGAGTATACATGTACATATACATTTCATGATGACATCAACGATTAGGGGACACGATTCGGGTTCTGCCATACATGTCTGGGCAATTCACTTATTTCGGTGAATGCATTCAAGTCAAGACAAGTCTTTCATTAGAGTTGTATCGATTTTTTCACTTAAATTTACGTAAAAATGACTATAATTTGGGTTTACTGCACAAATGGTCAATTCGGCTCGAATAACACAGTCGTGGTAGGCAAAGAAAATATTTCTACCAAAATTAAATTTAACTGTCAGCTGCGAACTGGTTCAAAGTATCCGTACTGCATTTTTCAATCAGCATGTGTGCGCACGAGCCCGAAGGGCGATGTAAAGCATGATTGTTACTTGCAAGGAGCACTAAAATAACGCATCGAAGATAAAAACAAAGGCTCGATCGCCGAATTAGGCAAACTCTGCTGTATGCATATTCCTAAAGGTAGACCCCAGTCGCGCCCCTAATCACTGATGTCGAGACATGTACTTAGCAAAGCATGTCTAAGCATTTAAGTGTACATGTACAGGCACATGCACAATATGCATTTTTGGTCAAGCATGTACATGCTACACCTGTTCGCCTTTAGAGTAAACATGGATATCGGAAGGACAGTTTCAATCAATGGAACTGTATGATGCGCAGACGCATGTACATTGGTTCGATTTTTCTTAATTCTTAAATGAATTCGTAATAAAAGAGCTAGAGTAAGAAACAAGATGGAAAATAATTAACGGGAAGCTCTGCAAGCGGGAAGTTCAAGAAAATCCTGATTTTAGCAGCAAAAGAGAAAATGAGCAATTCAATGATTTCATTTTAAATCAATTTGATGCTCTCCTATCAATTTGGAATTTATGTTCTACCAGAACTTCCGTTACAATCCACTACAATATACTCTGTATTTTCTGTTATATTCCTATTGGCCTCCTGCTGTTTCCTGTTGTTCCTGTATATTCCTGTTGTTTCTTGGATACCGCCTTCAAGATGAATTCAACAATGCTTTGTCACGGTCAGCTTCCATATAGGTCTCCCGGTGAATTTTGAAAAATGTTCTGTTGTGAATGGCGTCACTTAAAACGAGTTTCCGATTCCACCGATTGTGACCTGCAATGCCTCCTCTCTTGTCAGCTACTAGGCGTCACTGAGGGCCTATTTCGCCTTTATTCGAACTCTGTTCCTCTATTGCTGCCCTGTATTTGCAAACATTCCGGAGTGCCGTATGCACAGGGACGCCGGCAAGGGTGTTGCATCTGTTGCACCCTCACGAAAATTCCTCATGATTTTTTATGAGATTTTTTCTCATATATGTCTCATGAAATTATATGTGTAGTACGTTGTACTTTTGATTCTTTATGACATGAAGACAGTCAAATATGATAGTCTCCCTTGTTCGGCATGGCGCTGCAAATCGCTGTTTCGAAAAACTATAAGTAAAATCCCTTTTTCGCCAGATATCTTTTGTGACAAAATATGTCTTAAATGCCAACGATGTGACAAATTGAAGAAAATTCACTTAATGCACAAGCAATTACCTCTATCAGGTTAACTGTCACGGAACATGAAAATGCAGGTGTGTCAATAATGGCTGCTTTTCAATAGGATTGAATTTAAACATCATCTGCATCTATTTTCTATGTTAATTATACTTTTGTGCCAATATTCCTCTTGTTGGTTATTTTAGTGCAATCTAAACTAAACACACCAACCAGGTCTTGAAACAATTAATCTTTACTCACCTCAAGGTAGTCCATCTGTTACAAATTCACAGTATATATGAGCTCCGACGACGAAGTGTTCTTCAGATGAGACACAAGACGACTGCTTCCAATCGGCGTCTGCCTTTCTTTGCTATTCACCATGCGTGAATCGTTGTTCCCACCCTACCTCCCCACGCATACAATCAATGACGTGATCATCCAATGAAAAACAAGAAACGTGGAACTTGGGATATGCGCCGTGAATACAAAGCTGTTTTGTCGCTGAGAAAGAATTTTTCTAACGAAACAAAAGGCTAAAAAGTTATAGACACACGGTGTTGTCGTGAGTTTCATTGACTGCAGCTGTTGCGACGAAAAAAAAGTGCACCGATTGAACTTACTAACCAATCACATATAGATGTAACGCACACTGAAGGGATGATAAGTCATTGATTATAACTTTAATCGATTTAATCTAACGCCTTCTAAGCCGAAGCGCAAAAAGTTGTGTCTACTCGAGAACTGTGGTTAGTTAAGATTCGCGCTGATCTTAAATTTCAATCTTGCATCCAATCAAGCAAGCTGAAAAGAAGCATCGTGTGATGCTACTACCTAGGGATTGCAATTACTGGATCCCGTGGACTTATGTAAATCCCGAAATCGCGGATTAATAATCGTATATTCGTGATTAACAGTTATTTTTATAGTTGGAATTAAGCTCCAAACTTCTTTGTCTTTATTCCGAGATTTGGAAAAGTACATGGAATTGCAATCGCTACTCGCCTATGTTCCATATAAAATAGAACAAAAATACTTGCAGTTAGTTAGAATCAAACCGTGACAGTAACGGCAGCCTCCCAAGACGGTATTTGCTACGGGAGTTTATGTTGACGAAGTACTGACTTTGACATGTTGTACTGTTCGATCGATCACATGGATGGATAGATAGTTCAGATATATCACGAAACCAAGGAATTCTCATTCTCATGATGTTCTAATGAATGCTCATGATTTCCTCATGAACATAATAATTCTCATAGCAACCTCATGAATACTCATGATTTTCCTATGAACATAATAAATCTCATAGCAACCTCATGAATACTCATGATTTTCCTATGAACTTATCATGAGATATTATCGTCATGAATTGTCTCATTATCACTCATGATATTCTCATCAAAGTATTATGAGATTATCATGAGTTAAATATTTTCTTATGAGAGAATCATGAAGCTCATAATATTCTCATGAGATCTCATAAAAATCTCATGAATCCGCATTAAATTTCATGAGTTCTCATGTAAAATTTTCCTCATAAATTGCGGTAATTCTAATTTTTTTTATTTTTATATTATGAAAAATAGATACTTTTGATTCATTTCTGTGAACAGTGCCTCTGTGTGAAGATCATTGATTGTCAAAGAATAATTTTATTTGAGCATGCTTGGTTTGACACACTGTCTCGGAAGGTTCAAGACATCCTCACGATATTTTCCAGATCACGATCCATCCTCACGATATTCGCGATTTTTAGAGATGTAATAATGGTTTTAGTGATATATTGAATTAAAAAAGTGATTACTACAACGTCTCATTTGCCCCGATGTATGGAGTAGTTTCCAGTATATTTGATTTTTGCAATAGAATCTACCTGATTCGGTGACTAAAAAGAGACATCCTATAAGAACCGGATTGACGTTTGGTCAGACATTGTCAAAATTCAGCTTCTAAAATCAGAATATATTTTTCTTATGCCAGTATTTTGGAAGAATTACTTTTATATTGCTTGAACATGAGTGCTTTAAGGGGACGATCATAATGAACATAAAAGTTCAACCCAAATATGTGTTCATTAAACACCACAATAATGAGTGCCGTTTAATATACACGTATTTGGGCTGAACATTTATTTTCATTACTTCAACATTGATGAGACGCAGCAAGTGCACAGCCACATAACCTAGGATGGGCCGTCCACTGCGGTTTCCGGTGCCCCTTAACATTATATCCAATCAAGTTGGATGTAATTGCACTTATACAAGGGCGTTTCATCATAGTTGAGAGCTAGCATGTTATACAAAATACAAGACTAATTCCGATCGGAAAATCACTTCCTTCGTACATGCTAATTGCGCATGTCTACAGGTCCATCATCAAAGGCGACTGATGATGTACATGTAGTTGCATACTTAAATTCATTTTAATTGCATAGGCTATCATTTGGCCAGCGTGATCAAAAATAAATTGAATGTAGGACTTGACGCATACAAGTACGCCTAATTTTACATGCTTCCATTTACATGCTACCGGCATATAGACCTGCTATCGCAGTCTTAAGGCCAATTCATAGTCGTCGTGTATCAGGTCTCAATGATGCAACGTGATCACAGGGAGAGCCTGTTACACAGGGAAGAAAGCACTCGACACAAATTAGTCATGGCCAAACATGTAATGAAAACTGACCGCATCGAACCGGTGTTCATAGTTTCTCCGTTTTGCGCATTGCATCGTTGGCATAAATGAGATATGGAACGCCAACATACAGCAAATATGCTGTCTCTGTATCTGGTATCGGTATCGGCCGACTTCGAGCTCATGTAGAATTTTCATCATTGTGTGGGTGCCATTGATGGCTAGCACATAGTTATTCGTGCTCCTCCGAATAGTGGCAGTGACTACAACTGCAAGTACTCCTTCTCCACCATTGTTCTATGCTCGGTTCCATGTTTGATGCTCGGTATACATTTAACATGGCCTCCGTGGGAATCGGACTGAAGATTTTTTAGTTGTTCTTAATTCGGTCAGAGGTTAAGCAATGATGCCCTCCACTTGCCCCCTCCAGCTGTTCTACATGGACGCAAAGTTCTCTCATCATATGATTTCGTAGGAGATGAAGCTTTTCCTTCTCGGTATCAGTGCCTCATGAAGCCTGACTAAATGAAAACAATATTTTTGCTAACTTTGCATTTTCACTTTAATATGATTCTAGTTTGTAAACAGTTCTACAAATGGTGCAAGTAATCATAATTTCATGTCATATTACTAAGAAAATGTTTCTAAAATCAAGTCATAAACCTATTATCAAGTCCCGCAGTCGGAGTCTTATCAAACTGATATGACTGCTATTCCCTGTTTTGCACTGCATGGAAAGGCAATAAAAAAGAAGGTATGCTGCATTATGCACTGAATAATTGCAACCCATTTCAAGGTATTAAGAAAACGTGTTGCTATAACATCCATTTGAATAGAATAAGTCGATTTTGTCTTGCAGTAAAAAGGTGTCACGAACATTTACCGATCGTGAGGTAAATTACAGAATAAATAATTGTGCTAGACTTTGGTTAAAATTGACAGCAACGTGATTTTTACTCATTCTATTTGCGTACTCATACATACCAGTTGTTGTCTTATGAACATGGAATAGTTAACAATTCATAGTTTACATGCAGGCCTGTGCAAAACGTAAGTAGGCCTGCAATGCATTTCAGACATGAAATATTGGGTTTTGGGACGTGGATGCGGTACCCAAAGTGCTCTCCTTGAAGTCAATGCAACATCTGCCTCAACCTTCAGATACCTGAGCTTTTTCGCACCCTCTGAGACCTGAGGGGGGTTCCAGTGGACCCCTTTAACATATTCTTAGTTTACCTGCTTAAATCGATATCAAAACATTAGGAAAGTTGATTTCAAGTAAAACAATGATGTTTGCGTGTAGCAGGTCGGTATAACGAATCCCTTGAGTGACTTTCAGCCTTCTCAGTAAACACGTGCGAAAATATGGTGTTTTTGTAAGTCAACCACATTTAGTACAGCATCATTTGTACTAGGAGGAGACTTTACGATATTTTGTGTCACCATAAAGCCTCAGATAGTTGATTTTGATGAAATTGATTTTATTCATGCAGCTAATCCTTTCCATTTGTACATTCCTTCAAATTTATCCAAAGCTATCAGAAATAGACCTAAAATGAGTCAAAGCTGCTGTACTTCTAGAACCAAAAACAGCTGTGGAGATCTCAAACTTATCATTACTGCTGTGAAAAGTTTGTCATCAATCAGTTTTTGGTGCTCAACTATGAATATAATGATAGCTTCCATTTCGGACATCGATTTATGTCGAGTTGTTCATATAGGCCAACCAGTCACGCGAGATCATGTGCGAAAGCAAAATATTCACATTTTGCGATCTTCCAACACATTGCACATCTACGAGCATGATGCAAACAATGAATAAATGACTTTCACTCTTTATACACCATCGTGGACATGTTCGAAATCATTTTTCATCAAAATTACAAAAATTTTGTAATGGAATTTCTACACCCTCTGAGACCTGAGGGGGGTCCAGTGGACCCCCTTGGCCTATCTGGCATACTTCTACTGATTCAATTGAAATGAAATAACATATGCAGATTCACTGTCAGAAATGATGATTTTGTATGGGCTTGAGTGGTTGATATATCGTCAGCGTAAAAAATGAAATAGAAAAATGTGGCTCCGGGGTCCACTGGAACCCCCTCAGGTCTCTGAAGGCTAAACTCTTGCCGGCGTCCCTGTTTATGCAGAAGATGGCGGCGGTTAAATGCCGGGACTCTAAGATTATCGGACAGAGGATCTCCCCTTCTATTTCCACTATGATTCATAATTCGTGTTGCTCTCTCATTAATAGGGTATCTTCTAACCCGTGCCAGCCTCTCCGAGAATGCTTCCTTCCGATGACTCGTTTCATACGTAATGCTTGTCGTATCCGCCCCCTTCTGCTACAACAGTTCGTTTTAAATCCTCTTTCGTCGGTTACTGTAGGCTACTCAAATTTCATGTGCAATATACATTCATGTCGAGGCTTGCCCTTTACTAACATTTGATACTTTCTCTAAGGTGTTCAGGCTTTTGTGATTACTTTATCATTTTTGTGTGGTCTTAATCTGTCCATGTGAGTCTACCAGCTTTTGCCATGTGGACCGAATAAAGTTGATTACTATTATTATTATATATTTTTAGTACACGACCGTAGATATTGCACTTTTTCAACCGGTGTCAGTTATCACATTGACCTCGGAATCCTACCAGGAATCAGGGAGGTCAAGCCGCTTGACTCAAGCGCACGCCTTAGAATGTGGGCACTTCCGAGCAGTGCTGCCTTAAGCAATTGAGATTCGTTATGTTGTTCGCAATAATTCGCAATTCGTAATTGTTATTATTATTCGTTCTATATATCGCGCTATATATCGTACTCATAGCATCGCGATATTTATCAAACCCGAACACGAGTTTCTTTCAGTCCGATTACATGTCTCTGGAGTACAATATACACGTTAGTGATTGAGGAGAATCCTGATGAAATAATATCATGCTTGCATTACACTTTGTTTTATTCAATTACAAATATGTCAAAATCTCGAAGAAAAATTTGGATCATACATGAATGATTAATGATGAAGCCCTGAGCATTGTTCCATCCCTATGCACTCCACAATTCTTGATCAATGAGGAATTCTATGTCCCGGAGATTATTGCCAGACGTTAAGCGACTGAGGAGTGCTCTCAGTTCCCGAATTGATTTAACTTGTTCATCCAAATAGTTAGTTTCCAAAAAGTCTTGCAACTGAAATGAAATACATTACTATTAGTTAGGCGTTCATAAAAAGAAAATATTGTGAAAAAGGATAACATCAACTATTCATTGCACATGTAACTGCCATGTATGGTTACCTTAAAGATTCGAAAAATTAATCATGCGTACCTAGAATATTTGAAATGCATGAAATGTGATTCTAATAAAGTAGAGGATTGCCATTGTTGAATCTCCCTGCTAAGTCCCTACTTGCTAGGTGACATGCCACGCTCAATTACGTGTAATTCACGCATAAGCTCAATTGCGCGTAATTACACATGACCCTAAACATCCGTGGCTATGCGTGTGACACTGCTGCAACATCTGTCGACAGTCCTGTTATAAAGACTTTGCGTCTCATGTGTCTGCATGTATCAGAGGCAATGTGACAGGACCTCAAAATTCATGCTCAGGGAAGACAGAGCATGCTTAGCGGTTCATCCATGGTTCAAGGCGCAACGCATGCAACTGCAGACGACGCGCAAACTACAGTACGCGACAGCAAGTTGTCATACATCTATTCCATATGTGATATTTGCGCTTTGAACGTGGTTAAAATACTATGACGCTAAGATAATGAATCTAAGATAGTGAATTACACCATTAGCAATTTCTATGTTCCTTTATTGTTGTTCAAAATCTGTCAATTCATGGTTAGTGAATGATATCTTGTCTTGCTTGGATACTACCGTGATTGATTCATCACATTTACTATTCAATGCAAAGCGCACATTCAGTCATTGATCTTTATTGCATCGAGATGGATTCACTCGAAGCCACGCGAATCAAGGTTTTGACACTGTCCGAGAACACTGAAAAGTCTCAGAAAAAATAGCAGCTATTGCTGGCATAACACAGTCGGGAGTGTCGAGGATAATGAAGGCCTATAGAGAGTCTGGTACAACGGCTACTCAATACCAAAACTGCGGAGGTCACAATAAGACAATTGATGACAGAGCACTTAGACACATTCGGCAACTCTCCCTGCGCCCACCACAAATGACTGCAAGACAAAGCCAAGATCAACTTGGTCCTATGGGTGATGATGTGAGCCTTCGGGCAATGCAGCAAGGATTGCTATAGGCCGACAGCATGACAAGAAAGCCCCTTGTGCGGCCTTTTTTGTCGGAGAAGCAGATGAAAACCAGTGGGCATTGAAGCATTCTCATTGATCTCTTGATGAATGGAAATTAGTACTTTGGAGTGACGAAACTTTTCTCTGCCTGTCAGATGCGTCCAACAAATTTGTGAGACGTGTGGATGGTCATCCACTAACTAAAGATCATTACAAATTCACCACAAAATACCTCAGAAAGGTGATGATCTAGGCGTGCTTCTCATTTTATGGACCAGATCTGGACAAAACTCTCAAATCAGAAGAATATGTTAACCGAATAATTAACCATTATGTTATTCCTGAAATTAATTCAACTTATCACAATGGTAATTGCTATTTTCAACAAGACAATACCCCATGTCATGTTAGCCGGATATGCATGGAATATTTTCGACGAGAGGGAATCAATATTTTGACGTGACCAAGTCAATCGCCAGACCTTAACCCCAACGAAAATTAGTGGGCCATTGCAAAAATGCCTATGAATAAAGCTCACTGCAAATCGAAGCAAGAACTGGTCTCAAATTTCTTGAGGATGTGGCATCATGATCAAGAAATAAAGGAAATGTGTGCAAAACTGATGGAATCAATGCCAAGGAGAATTCAACCAGTCATAGATTCAAAGGGTGGATAGACGAAGTACTAGGTGGTTCAAAAAGTTAATGATGCAAATGTTTGGTAAGCAACTGCTTTTTTACTATAAATCTGTACTCATTTCAATACAATGCATTTTAAATGGACAAATAGCCTGTATTTTTATGGTGTATGACAACTTGCTGTCGCGTACTGTATAAACGCTCGCCCATATTCATAAACATTCCCCATGTTTTGACAACATCAGATCAAGTGATTTCTGACTTATGTCTTTAACCACGGATGTTTGGGTGCTCCGTAATTACGCGTGAATTACGCGTGGCATGTCACCTAGTGGAGAAGTGCTTGTGTCATTTCCTTTGAATTGCAATAGATTGGATTTTAATGATCTTTCAAATGGATACATTAAAACCACAGCAAATCAAATGGTTATCGGTTTACATAAATCAATCTATTGATACGCGGAAACGGGCGCAATAAGTGGACATATTGTGTGGTTGTCCCTAAATTTAACCCATTAAAGTCTGTACGTCGGTAAACATTACGATTTTTATGACTGATCTTGGAAACTGGATTTAATCATCGTTGACCGCCAATGAGGAAATACAGCTTGGATAAAAAGTATCAGCAAATCAATGCTGTGTGTTTCTATCAATCTGAATTTGAGTTTCTAAAATCCCATAATTGTAATTTTTCTGTTTCATCTACGAGGCAATGAGGCGTCAAATAGAAATTTCATCAGAAGCAATTGGTTTCAATGGGCTCAAAATTCCAAAGACGATGCAACGTCTATAACTGATTAATATTTCCATTGATAAGATGAAGGAAATGCCCTTTATATCTGACGTAGCTTTTGCTACATACAGGCAGTGGGTGTGCCAGTACTCAATTAGATGCAGATACAGCAGCTGTCAAGATATTCTACATTTCGTACCTACAAGACATGAAGATTTTATGATTGAAAACCGCTTAGCATATTACCTAACTGAGGATTTTCTAACACATGGTTCGTCGTTGGAACGACAATCCGAGAAAGGGCTACTGCACACATGATCCTACGCATATGACCCCAAGTATATATTGCAACTTTTGCTACCTGACCTTCTCAGAGCATTCTTGGTGCTTTAAGAGCAAAATATTTTGTCCAAAATACCGAATGCCTTCTAATTATCAGTATAAATAATGACTACCTCTTACTCATAAAATAACAAAAAGATTAATTACATTCTTTGTGGGATAAGAAACAAGTAGCAATGGTGTCGAGTGAGTGCTGATCTCACAGAGATGGATTCGGCTGTTGCGAATACTCTACTCTAGAGGTGACACGCTTCTATCTCAGCAATTGTATGTATTGGTAGAGAGAAGTGGAGAGATATGTCTTCCCTTTGGCTTACGTGATTGGTCAAGCGCGCAATGCTTAGGGAAAGCTGTATTAGGGAACACTCGATCTACCGCTGTGACATTGAAGTTTGAACATCTGCCAAGTGAACTATACATGTCTTTGACTCAATATTTCTCCGCGTAAAATTCCTCAAATGGAAATATTATCCACATCGTTCGACTCCTCACGATCGAAATTTACTGAATGTGAACGTGCAATGCGGTGCCAGTGATCCAGTTCGTCAGAATTCAGACTTCGATTTGCACTACGTTCAATGGAAAATGGATATTCTTGCCCTTCGGGACTAGTTCTAGACTTGACCATCACTATTAAAAAATGTCATCTCTAAACTAAACAACGCTGTGACTGATCTGAAGTGAAAGACTTTTATTAGTGCGTTAGCAGTCTAAGTGGGCTACATGAAAATCGCTATATAGAAGGACCATTGCCATTCCTGGTCCTGTCATCATGCGCTTTCAAATATTTGTGTCATGAAATGATAAACCTTGTAATAAACAACGGCTTCCGTATTCTAGAAAAATAGCGCGAACGGTAGCTTGGAAGCTATGTATAATAAATCGACTAAAGCGCATGGTAAACACGATGGAGGCGTATTCAGACATATGTCATGCCTCACTTCGAGTATTCATCATCTCTCCTTATTTTCTCATCGCCTACCGCAAAACGAAAACTAGAAAGCATGTACATGTATGAGCGATGCCTAAGACACGCACTGAGAGACTATAGAGCTTTACTAAATCAATTGCAGGATCGTCTGGACACTCCGACTTTAAACGAAAAATGGCACCTATCGATATTTCGAAGAATGAAATCAATTGAGAGCACAATGAGGAAATCAAAGGGTGAAAGTACTACAGAATTATAGGGAATTTTCAGTGTAATCCTGGATGCAATCCTGACACCAATTGTTTTCCTTCAGCTATTTGATGACTCTCCAATCGAATCCAGAAGAAACATTTTCAGGCAACCAAAATGCTCCACCAAGACGTTCGGACAAAAATCAATGCGTTATCAAGGAGCAAGTTTTTTGGAACAAGATGACCAAGGAAATCTGATTGACGAGTCACGAATCGCAAACAGTGCTGCAGGCAATTTGAAAACAATTGCAGCAGCTCAGCGGAGTGAACACAACTTGACTTCATTTGATTTTAACTTCCTTGCCTTACTAGTTTTATGTGTTATTTACAATTATGCCTTGTATACAGCAATCACATATAATGCATCAGTGCCGTGAAAAACTCATTCTCTCTCTCTCTTCGGTAAATAATATAACTTATTAAATGTCATCATGTATTGGCTAATCTTTGACACCAATTAGGCCAATATCTTTAAATTTGCTTAGTGTACGTATGTTTGAAACAATGATGTTTGAAATTGTGTCAAGCTGGCATTCGACTGATGCACAAAAACGACATTAAAAATAATGCAGGAGACATACTGACACTGATGCAACATAAAATGGCCAACATTTTTGTTAATCATTATTAGTTAAATAGATTAAATTAAGAATTGCCAACTCAATTTTTCATGGTTATTGTCAATCTCTATCAAAGCAGGAGCCTACTAAGCCGACATTTGATTGGATTTCAGTGAGATACAGATCGCCGAAATAATTATCATAGCTTATCTCGCTAACTGTTGAACATTTAGCAGCAAACGGCTAACGGAGTTAAGTTTTTCTTCGTCTACACCACAGAGATGAATTACATTATATGTGTGTTGCAGAGATGACTTTGCTCAATACTGATGGTCACCGCCAGAACTAGAGCAAGAAGATCAATTTTCTACTGAACACATTGAAAATTCAAGTCTGAATTCTGGCGAACCAGAAGATTGACACCATATCAAAAGTGCTCAGTCGGATTTGGATCGTGAATAGTCGAATGGTGTGGATGATGTTTCCATTTGACTAAATTATCGCGGAGAAAAATTGAGTCAAAGATATGCATTTTACACTCGACGGATGTTCGGTCTTCAGTGCAATAATGAAGCTGGTGTGGTCCCCAATGCGAATTTCTTCATCCAATGCGAGTCGATGACCAATCACGCAAGCCAAAGGAAGACGAATAATCTCTATGTCAGTTTCTGTCACTTACTATCATTGCATCCAGTGGTTCAGACAAAATCATGCCACCTCTGCACTCTGTGGGTCTGCACAAAAGTTGCGCGCACTGGCCACCTCCTATTCGTCCTCTAAGAGCTTCCGGTGTGAATTGATTGCCGTCCCGACATTTGCTGCGACCTTCACGCATCCCTCCAATGTACCCGTGGCTATATCCAGACTGCTCGGAGTGACATGAAAGTGTCGCAGTTCACTCACAGATCTCAGCTACCCACTGCTTCATCATAACCTGTCTAAATGTGACTCAATGATGTTATATCATGCACTGGAAATTGAAAGTGTTATCTTCATGTCGTGTATTGTGCTACTTTTCAGCACTTAGCCGATATATATGTACTCAGGTGCGATACTTTGTTGAATGATCGAAGCTACGATACTCAAATGCTGTTCTAGTTATGCTGTCGTAGTTAGTACTCAGGTTCAGTACACTTTCTAGTACTCATTTGGGACTTTATGAATAGCGGTGTATGTCACATTGTCAGTGTTGCCAGATAATAAGAGGAGTGAAGCTACTCGTTGCTCCCAAATTCCATGTCCATGTGCATCTATGGATGCAACACACTCATCAGTTGGCCTCCTCACAGTGTATTTTTCTATCGACTTCAGGCACGTCAGCCGCTGCCTGCCCCGTACCTGAGATACTTCCCGTCAACACTAACTAACTGCTCTTGCTGCTTCTTTCGCATCATATGTCCTGGAAATGTGGCTGTCCTCTCCTGCTATATTGGACCATCTCACATGTTGCATGAACCATGCGAAGAACCTCCACGTCAGATATCTTCTCAACCCATGAACTCTGCATCATTCTCCTAGCTCCACATCTCAAAAGCTCATAGCCTTGTTTTCATTTCATTGATGATATTCCATGTCTCTTGATTGGATGGATACCTATCCTCCTATGATCATAATGGCTCCTGGTAAAAGCTAGTTTGAAATCTTAATTTCAATATGTTGTCAACGTAACGGAATTTTTCGAAGGATGTACAAATTCAAATTTTGAAATATTATTCATAGAGCGAGGATCTACGATTCCAAAAAAGCGAATACCGTCATTGATTTTTGCCCTATGTATCCAATCCCTTTTCTGGATTCTTTCCGCTCTTTGGCACGGTGTTATGATCTTGAGGGTCTTGATGGGGAGGGGGTAAATAAATCAATATCCCAAACTGGGTGAGGACTAATGAAAGTCAACAAGTTGATAGTCCTTTTCGTAGTTATCGATTAGAGTAGGCAATGCAGTGACACTTTTCTGCCACTTAGCTATTCGCTTGTCAGTCTTCCTCATCAGTTTCGCGTAAGTCACAATTTGGCGTGCGTCAAACACTTATTTAATACAAACACTGCAGGGCTGAATTTACATGTTTCTTAAAAGAAGTAGAAACTAAAACCAAGCAAAATTTTCCGATGTTTTAGAAAACAATTTAACAGCTGCATTTGGTGTGATATCGAATCAACCATCCACAACCATCTCAAAGTTTTTGTTTGCAAAGTGAAATGAATCAGCCTGTAGACACGCCCATGAGGACACAAAATGATTGTTAGTGTCAGCCTTATACTCACATGTGGATCACCAGCATCATCTGCTTTCTTGTGGAGATTCAACAGACTTTGGTTGATCTCCATCTCCACCGTGATTGCTTTTTCTATTGCTTTAGTGACGTTGTTTGTCGGAACATCCGTTCTTGGCTGAAAGAAAATGTCAAGAAATAGATTACAAGAAATTATATTAGCCTCTGAAAAACCAGTTTGCAGTGAATTCCTTATGTTTTGCATTTATTGTATAAGTTTTGAATTTAACATAATTGAATAATGCACATTCAGAAGTTTTTTTACGTGAGTTCATCAAAAACTCTGAAAATAGCAAGTGTCCAAGGTCTGGCTACTGTACGTGAATCAGGGTTGGCTTTTTTCCGGCTAAAACTGGTTTTTGCCACCAAGTGGTAAAAACCGGCAAAAACTGGTAAAAACCGGATAAAACTCAAATTCCGAAAAATCAGTCTATTTCTTCACGAAATGATCGACAGCAAGTTGGGGTTTAAGTATTGCGGTGCATGCTGGTTTTCAGTTTGCAACTCTTATCTTCCAAAACATGACATTCATTCTGTGATGGAACCAAATGATATGTTTTGATAACGAACGACATACGATGTTGTCTTTCTTTACGATTGCTCTGCCCTTTTCTTGTGATTTAAGAACAAATTTAGACTTCAGCACCATTTTGGCTCTTTGCTTCATGTAACAGAAGTTGTTAGATACTCGCAGAATTATCATCAAATGAATGAAAAAATGAAAAAAATATGAATATAACTGGTTTATACATAGAACTAAATTAAGCCAACCAGTTTCTTCATGTGGACAAGCTTCAATAACCCCACTGTCATCCTTCTGTGTTGAGTGTAGAGTGTATTTGTAGCTTAGGTTTCATCAGATCTTGATTCGAACCCAGGTCTCATGAGCACAGAGAAAACATTCTATCAAAAGGCCTCTGCACCGGAAAAACTTACCTCCCAAATCAAGCAAACAGTCACTTAGAATGCATTTCTACTTTTTTTAGAAATATTCTAAAAGTACCAATGCTTGCGACTGTAGCAGGAAATCATGATTTGTAAGAACAAATAATAATTAAATAACATAGTTCGCACCAGCAATCTTGATAAAGTCAGGTATAATGTAGGCTATGTCTGAACAGCTTCAGTTATAATCTCAACAAAAGAACAAGTCCAGTAAGCTGTAAAATTGATCTTGTTGATAGAATCTGAGAGCGACAAACAATTTTGACATTATTGTGATATACAAGTTTGTTTAAAGTTCTTGAAATTTCCATATTTTGAGCTCAAATCAAAACTCTACTTTCGGTTTTAAATTCATTTGACATAACCTTATCCTCTAAATATGTGAGGGTAACTTACCATGACATGAAAAATGTTTTAGGGCAAAATACTTATTCTAGTCCTTCTGGGAGTGCAGGATCAGTTTCATAATAATATTCGTGTAATCACAATGGGTACGGGAGATTTGTCTCAGATTTAGCAGACAAGCTATTCTATATCAGCAGGGAGGTTAATCGTAGAAATCCGAGGCCAGATTTCTACATTTTCCTACCCTTCAAGCTTCATGGAATGCCTGCTTTCGATCTTTTATATAGAGCCAAGTGATTTCCTTCCAGCATGGACGTCTGTTGCATCTTACCATGAATGAAATTCGTAAAGCAGCAAAATGCGTGCACACTTAGCTTGCTCAACAGCTTCATAAAAATATTTTTTATAATAATTCATCTTCTTACACCTATACTTGGAACATATTCTTGATTGAAATACGATATTGATAGGTTTGAATTGTGAAAATACAGGCCTAAATGTTTATCGAATGATGAAAAAGTAAAGTGAACTTATTGCGACTAACGTTCATCAATAAAGTAAGGAGTGACGATGATCACCTATATTGTATGTACCCAAAAAACGTAGGTAGTAATGCTGGAAAAATAGTTTTTGCCAGTTTTAGCCGAAAAATTGTGACAAAAACTGGTGGTTTTTACCGGCCAACCCTGACGTGAATGACTCTCACACAAGACAGAATTGTTCTTTATGCACATGATTTCTCCAGTGTTGATAACAGTTAATCACCAGCAGCCCGTTACAAATCATACATAATTTTATTAAATAGGACTTGCGAATTTCTGCTCGCATGTATTCTTTTTACGAACAAGTGTACTTTGAAAGATGAAATCTGTTTTGAAAACCTCAAAGGGCAATAGAAAATGATATGGACAATATAAGCTCAGATCATAGCCGAACGTGAAGAGAGATGTCTTCAAACTCTGAACTCTATGAAAAATCGTTGACATATTCTTCTTTCTTCATATACATAATTGTGTCCATTATCCTTTGTTTTTGTAAGCCTGTACAGAACTCTGTCATACACCGCTTGCTGTATTGGCAAATAAAGAAATCTTATTATTATTATATTTTGCAGCTAATCATAGATAATTTAATCCATATTTAATCATGTACTCGTATTATTAGATCTGTCAAAACTATTTGGCATAGAGCAGGAAATGTTTGCAAATTTTGAACTAAAAATGTATTTAACAGACTAAACCCTCATCGGTATACACTGTTCAGGTAACGTCAACCGTGTACATCATTGCATTCTGCTCCAAATAGAAGATATTACAGCTATCACAGCGTGAGACATGGGCTTTATTATCAATGCAGCACATAATGTTCATGTTTTTATACTCGAATGATATAATTATTAAAGCTACAAACACACTTAGCTATGCACTGAGTATATACAAGAGCCATTACTGCAAGTAGACTATTTAAGACCAAATTACCGGTAATTGTTTTATCGCAAATTTGTAGCAAAAAAACGCAAAACTCGAATCTGCATGTATACAGCATGGCTCACCGAGTTTGGATCAAGCCTGAGATTTGCAAAATTTCAGTGTAAAAACAAATACGCCTTGCAATAACTTCGAACTTAGTATAGAGGATAAGAAGACATGAAACTGCCCTGTAAACCAGTCACTACCAAGAACATAAGTGTGTGAATGAAAGGGCGTCGGTGCTTTTATCCACAGACGCTCACGACTGTTGCCTATGAATTTAGCCTTTCACGAGACTCTTCCATGATTGCTTAGTTGTTATCATTTCTGAACCAGATAGTTAGTGGGCATAAGTGACAATGCTGTACTAAACTTGCACGCTACAAAATGTGGCACGTTTAACGGTAAGATACTTTTGCTATGTAGAACGCAAATCATGAATTATTTGCTGCCAATTTCTGGAGTGTGTGTGTGAAAACAGAATAATGGGAGATTGTCACAAAGTATTGGCGAATGCCAATACATGTAGTTAAAGAAAGCAGAAGATTTTGTATTCTATTTGTTGCAACATGAAATAGAGCTGCTGAAAAGTGTTTATAAAGACCACACTGCAAATCACCGGATGCGAAAACTACATGCACATGGATACCAAAGTCATGTGTAATTTGAAACCAACAATTGATGCGAGATTCTCGTATATTTACAGAGATTTGGCATGTTTTTCATACGAATACTGATTGCTCTTCGGATATGTTCGCATGTGTTTGGTTTGTAACTACACTTCCTGTGATTGGCAGATTAAAAACAACATACCAAAAAGTATTTTGGTATCCATCCTTACTTTGTGCTTGGTGGAGAGCAAAAATTCACAGTGTAGGCGTAGGTAAGTTATCTAATCATTTCTCATGAAGAAAAGGCGATGATTAAGTATTCTCGGTAAGTCAAAATACGAGTTATAAAGACAAGAGAGTCTCTGTAGAAGTACTTGTAGAAGTGCCAATTGTACCACTCAATGTCTTGGATTATGTCTACTCATCGACCTACTCGGACCCTGTCAACATCTATTTTTGTAGTTGTTAGATCTCTACATTTTCTTGATATTCAATGTTTGACATTTAAACTGCGTCTACACTATCAGAAATAAACTAACTTTGATGGTGGGAAATGCGTATTATACATGTATAATAAATTGCATGCATTTAGCTACATGTATGTTG